>ML784804.1:170178-201810 GCA_009831015.1 Picea engelmannii
GTGAACTGCCACCTAGCTGAGTTAACTAGTCAACTAGTCTTCAGTTAACTGACTGAACAAAGAGTAGTGAGTTGGTGATGATCCCAATGTTGCATGGTGACAAAACCAATGCAACATCTAAACTCAACTCAACTAGTCAAACCAAAGTGTCAACTGAAAGAGAATATTCTCCAGGTGAAATATTCTCCCCTAAAATATAGGAGACTGGATAATGACTAATAAACAAGGAATAACCTTAGGAAAAATAAATCCTAGGTGTGTGTGAAGTAACTCCAACTTACTTAATAAGACAACTTTTAACCAAATAGTCTAGCAAAACATATTGTAATGTCCAGAAGGAGGATTGTGGGTGTTGGGGTTGTTGTTGATGGCCTTGGAGAGCGTGCTAAAAAAAAACTCTTTTCACATAAGAAAAAAAATTTTGCTTCTCGATGACAACAAGGGTTAGATCTTAGTTAGCTTACCCGGAAGATGCACCTTTTCCTATTTGTTTATGATTTTTTGAGATCGCACAAGGTGCAGGGAAAAGAGAATACACATATCTAAAAGAGTAGCAACCCAGAAATAAATAATACAAAACCGAAATAAAACCAAAACACTACTCTGTAAAAAATTTTAAAAAATGAGTATTCAAACTTTATACCTCCGGATCTGACTGTAATGGCCGTATCTTGGGCAAACAGAAACCTTTTCGAGTGAAACAAAAAGTGTTCCTAAATGAAACGAGTGCTCTAGACATAATGGAACATTCCTCTCAGCCCATAAATGTACGGAAATGACATAAAATGGAGATGAGACAACTCGGCTTCACGATCTCGATCTACAACAGAAGCGGATCTTCAAACAAGTTATGATACCATGTTCGACAACACAGGTATTCCAACAGAGGACGAACATCTTCAGTAACCACTTAGATAACTAGATCAAAGATCAACACATCGATGTTTTCACGTGGTAAAACCCCTACGGGTAAACATCCACGACCCCAGCCAATGTGACCACTTGGAGCAGTTTATTAATGCAAAAGAAAAAGATTACAGAGAGATTTCACAAGAGAGTTTCTCACAATCGATTATCGGCAAATGATCCTCCATGCTCTTTAAATAGATATCATGGACCAATCAGGTGTTAAGCCATAGATCAATGGCCGTTGAGATCGAGGAGAGTATGAACTGTCAGATCACTCTATGTCGGGAACATATCGTGACCGTTGGATTTCCTAACTACTAATGCATACTAAAGAAACACACTTTTACCTAACGACACATTAGACCAAGTAGATCTTAACTAACTCCTAAGTGTCTAAATATCCTAACAACAAGGTCATGATTGGTTACCCCAAAGGCTTAGTTTTGATAGAGGATATGTCACACATACATCCACAATCGAAGGGCTAAGCAACAATGACATGTAAAATGATATAATATTGACAACTTGGCCGCTACAATCAACGTGACATAACCACAATAAAATCCACTCTCTACCATTCACCATGTGGGGGGAACAAATCCATAAGGATTAGAAACTAAGTCATCGTCATGGAAATTGATATAAGTTTCCACTAGAGCACAACCCAACATACATACAAAGACACACACAGACCTCATTCTCACAAGAAATTGGCATAAGATCCATGAAATTATGATTAGGCTTAAAGTGAAGCTTAGATTGATTGTAAGGGCATGATCTACACACTATCGATTCACTTATCTTCTCCATTTCTTGATACATGTTGCCTCTACAACCTCGATGAAAGGTTTGAGATTTCAGGGATGCCATTTGGCTTATTCAACATTCTACATGGACTTAGATATCCACAACAATATACCCCATATCATTTATGTAAAATCATTGTTTATTTTGTTCAAGTACACATGAATATTGTAGGATATTTACCAAACATGTTTCTAGTTTGTATTATAACCCCGAACTCACATCAATTGAGAGAGAAGTCTCCCCTCCTCCCTATCTTTCTTTAGGACTTTTCTATCTTTATGGTTGATTTGGAGCTACTTACTCCACTAATTTGCTCTTCTCTCTTGGCTCTTTTCCACTTTCTAGCTAGGTTACAAACTCAAATTTCTAGCCAAATTCTTCACGTGCACTGCTTCATCTTCTCTTGATTCTCGAGTATTTCTCTAGAGAGATAGCCATGTTCATTGCACAATCATGAATTTGATTTGCATACCTTCTAACACATGAGACTTGGATAAACTCAACGCTTAGTATTGCCTCATTGTGGCATTGGTTGATGGCCTCCATTTCCCATGAAGGATTTGATGATCTCCTATTAATCAAGTATATCAACATTCTAGAGTCACCTTTGATCACCACTCTACTAGCCTTGACTTTTAAAGCATGTATGATTCCATGCATCAATGCCAACATTTATGTTCTATTGTTTGTTCCATGGTTTCTCATTCCTCCACTTGAACCTGGAAGTCCAAGATTACCATTAGAGGCACCATCAAAGTTTATTTCTATCCAACCTTCCTTTGGAGGGTTCCACTTCTAAGTGGGCTTGGGATTGGAGGAAGATCGTCCTTTATCAAGATTGTGCACTAATACATAGATAGGTTAGTGTCAAATTTATCTTCAACATGAATCTAAATTGTCCTAGACTTAGTCAACCTTTGATCAAGATCAATCACATTGCTTAAAAGCAGGGGCTTCAAATTAGAAAGTTTTGGGATAGTTTAAACCTTATCAATTTTCCTAGCTAGCATAAGCATCTTTTTGAAAAGAGAGTGAAAATCAAACATCTTAAAAACACTAAATTAATCATTTGTTTATCTCAACCCCTCTTTTTTTTTCCAGGTTAGGTTTCCTAGGGAAAACCATCTAGTACTTCCCCTCATTTTGAGGATGGTACCCAGGGTAAACCCTATAATTTTGAGGGCACAAGATCGATCAACAATAAGGCTCAAAGCCATTACAACAATATGGTCGTTATGAGCTCAAC
This sequence comes from Picea engelmannii, assembly GCA_009831015.1. Taxonomy (NCBI): domain Eukaryota; kingdom Viridiplantae; phylum Streptophyta; class Pinopsida; order Pinales; family Pinaceae; genus Picea; species Picea engelmannii. The sequence goes on from ML784804.1 coordinate 173,141, forward strand.
ATGTCACTTACGAGAATTGAACTTGGGTGGGGAGGATAACAATCATTCTTCTCAACCTCCCGAGCTAAACCCAATTGACATTATCTCAATCCCTCTAACCCATCATAGGAGATAATTAAGCTCCTAAAACTTCTCCATTCCAAATAGGGTGTGTGTTCACAGATTGTTTTAGCTCCTAGGTTCAACGATATCATTTTCTTTATCCAAAGTAGATGAATTGATAGTCATGACATCACTAAGAGCAAAATTGTATGTAGCTAGAATGTGGTGATTGAAAATTTGTTTACAATTGTTGCAAACCTTCTAAGCTCTTGCGAGAATGTAGGTGCTTATTAAACATGGAGTTACATTTGAAGATAAAGGTTAATGATAGGGGATTTCATAGCCATCAAAACATTTTCAAGGCACCATTCATGACATTTTAAACTTTATTCTTCACACACAAACAACCACAATAATGGATAAGATGTGCCCAAGGGGGTTAGATCCAATGATTAATAGTGGGGGGTTTTCACTAGCATGGAAGGTTCAATTTCCATGCGGGTTTTTTCTAAAGTAATGGAGTCACTTTGACGTACTGATCAAACATGTGGTTGAAGCTAGAGAGATATATTAAATGATCTCGTGACCTTTGCATACATAAGTGTCTCAAAGTCCACTCCCATTGATCTAGGTGGATATTGGTGGCCACCCACCTTTTCCAACTGGCTCAAAACAACTTTCTGGCAATTTTGGTAATTTACTATTTTTAGCAGTTTTTAACTTCCGGGGCCATTTTGAGGGCCTAGATGAAGATTTTTCGGGATCAAGATTCTCAATGAGAGCTGACACCTTTCTAACGAGCTATAGTGCGCCCCAAACAAAGATCGTATGCCAAAGTTACGCCCCAAGGAAGTTGATACACCAAACTACCCAAAACGTGGTCCACAAAGCTGTTGGCTTTTCATCTTCCAGGGTTAGGGTTTTGGATTTTATTTATGATAGAAAGGTCTTTGGAGCCTCATTGTAAAATCATCTTCTTGCGAATGTGAGTAGCGGACACATCTCTTCTCAGAGATAAGTTGCCACCATTCTAGTGAGTCTTTCATTGTGTATTTTTACTGTCTTTGTACATTTTCGCTCATTAATAGAAAATTGTGTATTACTGTATCTCTGTGTTTATGGTTGCATCTATGATATATTTTTGTTATATTATTGGATATCTGAGATATCTCTGTACATTTTTTTATTATATCTACGCTCTTATTTCGTGCTGAAAATAATCTGGGTCAGTGGTATCAAAGCAGGCTGCTCTTGATAGTTTTCAGTGCATGTCCCTGACGAGGTCCAAGTATAGCAAGTTGGTTCTTGAGCTTGTAGCTCTTGAGGACAATCGCTCTCGCATGCCCAATAAACCCTCCATGGTGGAAGAAAAGAAAAACGACAATGCAGACGATTCTATTAATTTGTTGTTTGAGCAAGCTCTCACATGATAGAGGGATGAAATGGTGGAGAATTTTGCCCACATCATTCAACGTTTGCCGATAACAACATGCACGTCTTCATCAAGCAACCACTTTGGAGGCACCTCGCCTTTCAAGGTACACATTAATTTTGATATTCCCATATTTGAAGGATAGATAGATGCATATGCCCTAGAAAAATGGTTAAATCTGTTAGAAGGTTATTTCTCTGCTCATAATTACTCCGACAGGGAAAAGATCACCTTCGCACTCCTTAAGGCTCTCCCCCATGTCAAGCATTGGCGGGAGACTTACTTGGAGCAAAGTTCCACAGAGGAGTCTGGAATATATGGGGCCGAGCCCACTTGGGATTTTTTTGTGGATGCAATAAAGGAACAATATTACCTTATTGGCAACTATGAGGACCAGTACATGAGATGGAACACACTGCAACAAGAAAGGGGCCAAGTAGTTCCGTAGTTCACCAATACCTTCCATACCTTGCGCACCAAGATGGGCATCAAAGACTCCGAACAACATTTTTTTTCTGAAATACCGTGGGGCTCTACACAGATACATCCAAACTGAAATGGATTTTCTAGACATCTCATCACTCAGTTCTTCTTATCGATATGCTGTTAAAAATGAGTAGAAATTTAAGCACCAGAACAAACGAGAGTTTGGGTCTGCAAATCCGCAACAACCAAAGTATGATAAAGACGACCCTAACAAACAACATCCCAAAAACCAGTCCAAGCCACAGGAAAAGAAGGGTCATGAAAAGACGAAGAAGGACATTAGAAAATGGTGTGATTTCCACAAAATCCCTTGGCACAACTCTGATGAATGTCGCTCAAAACAGTCAATGGTGGCTGAGATAAAAGACAAGGAGCTGAACCCTGATTCATAATTTGATTATGAAAATATCGATAGAAGATAGATCATCGACGCAGACCCCACTGCTATTGTCGCGACTACAACAATTCAACCAGAAGAACCAACAGATTCTGAAGAGGGGGAGCACCTTTTTCATTCACATATGTGCGTGAAGGGGACCCCACTGCATTCTATTGTTGATAGCAGATGCCAGAAGAACCTCATCTTAGCATAGGTCGTCAAACAGTTGGGATTGTCGACAACACCACACCCGCAACTATACAACATCGGGTGGCTTCGCCAGGGATGAGATCTTCGTGTCAACCAGTAGTGTCGATTGTCATATGACATCCAACCCTTCAAGGATGAGGTATTATGTGATGTTTCCCCCCTGGATGTCTATGATGTTCTCTTGGGCTAGCCATATATGTGGAAGCGCCATGCTATTTACGAGTCTCGACCCCATAGTGTCATTGTTACTCTGGGTGGTCATCTCTACAAGATACCAGAGGTAATTCCCACTATTGTCCCACCTAAACAGTGCCACAAGGTAGTATCTCATACTACAAAATTTAGTTTCTTCACAGTCTGTTCAAAGCGTGAACATCAGAAACAACCTCAGTCCAAGCATCTTCTATCCAACATAAGCAGGTCGACAAGATTGCAACAAAGTGTAAAGATTCCTTCTGCACACATGCATCTCATGTAGCCAGACTGGTTAAAAAGGTCCAACCCTTCCAGCCACAGGTTCGTGACAACCTTCAACAAACTAAGCAACACAACTTCTCCAATAAGGCAAACAACTCATCAAGATGCAAATTCAACAAACGCTTTTCCCTCTCCCCCGGGCACTCAACGCAATGAAGACCATTGCTTCCTAAGGAGGGAGGATTGATCCAGGTGGACATCGGTGGCCACCCACTTTTTCCAACTTGCTCAAAACAACTTTCTGACAATTTTGGTAATTTACTATTTTTAGTAGTTTTAAATTTTTGAGGCCATTTTGAGGGCCTAAATGAAGGTTTTTCAGGATTGAGCTTTTCAATAATAGTCGAAGGCTCTGATTGAGCCCCTAAAATGAATCTCTTCGATGATACCTTCCCAACGAGCTATCGTGCGTCCCAAACGGAGATTGTATGCCAAAGTTACGCCCTCGGGAAGTTGATGCACCAAACTACCCAAAACTGTTGGCTTTTCATCTTCTGAGGTTAGGGTTTTGGATTCTCTTTATGATAAAAAGGCCTTTGGAGCCTGATTGTAAAATCATCTTCTTGCGATTGTGAGTAGCGGACACATCTCTTCTCAGAGATAAGCCACCACCATTCTAGCGAGTCTTTCACTGTGTCTTTGTACATTTTCACTCATTAATAGAAAATTGTGTATTAATGTATCTCTGTGTTTATGGTTGCATCTTTGATACATTTATGTTATATTATTGGATATCCGAGATATTTCTATATATTTCTTTATTATATTTACACTCTCATTTCGTGCCAAAAATAATCCGGATCACCCATCTCCTTCAAATTTAAGTGTCCCAATGATTAGCTCAATTGATAAATGAAATTGTACGAAAATTCATGGAGATTTCAAGATCAAATCCCATTAAATAACAAGAGATATTAAGGTGGTAGTGACTACCATTCTCTATTGATAAAATCGAAATCGGAGAAGAAGAAGGGCATCCATGAGGAAATGGCAAACTAAGGAAAACCACATAAAAGAAAGGGAAAAGATAAACAACTAAGTATAATCATCATCCAATCAACCAAGAAGGTAACTCTTGACCGGCTAGAGGGACCTAATTCTTATGATGTTTATTTGATGTTATTTTTGTCAACATTAGCTTATGGACCAAAAATAAATATATCGACTTCAGGTTTTATACGAAATAACTGTGTATGGGAATCCGACTAAACGCACACGAATCCAAATAGTTAAGCATAACTTTTTGTACAAAATTCGTCGCTATATTTCTCCCTGGCCACTGATATCTCTTTACTATCGTTGTTCAATCTGCTATTTCTGTTCCAAATACCATTATGGACATCCCGAAAACAGCCATTGTGAGCCCCTCTGCACAGTTCCATCGCGGGAAGCCTCTTTAAAAGTGCCCTGAACTCGGCCCATTACACGAACCCTGGGGTTTTCGCGGTACAGATCGAGGGACTATTGCGGCAGGAAGGAAAGAACCAGCTTCAGTTCCTGGTATTGGGGGGTGCATTTCTTTTTTCTCTGCAATGTTCAATTTTCTGTTCGTTTTGACTTGCTTTGCACTTTGAGATGAGGTGGTCATAATATCAAACCCTTTAGGAGGGTTTAATCAATATAGAAGTAGCGTTTTAAATACTCCCCATCAATACCCAATATTTTGTTATGCATAATTCCATTGAGATTTTTTCTGGGTATGCCATCTACATAATTTTTACACAGACAATAGTAACTTCTTCGGGGCTTTATTGGGGTATGATTTCTCAGTGATAAAATTACAGCCAATCTGTCGACCAGTTTATAGTATACATACATATGTTCACTGATATACACTCAATTTTATAGATATAGATATACGTACACCTGTGTGCAGATTATAGAAAATATTACCTGTTTATCAACTGCATATAGACCAATTGGTTCAGGAGGCATTTGCAATGATAAACCTTTTTCTTTTACATCACTGCATTTTACACTTTAGTGTTTTTCAACGATTCTGTTTTTGTTTTGAAGCTTCTCAGTATTCCGCAACAAAATTTAGCTGAATTTTCCTTGTGAACTTCTGGCTTTCATCTTCAGGATTGCATACATAGTTATTCCCAGTCAGTTTCACAGCCGAGTTCCTGCAAAATAATTTAGGTTTTTTCTGCTTACGTTGCTGACAAATTAGCTTATAACCTGTGCATCTCATAGGCTTTTTGGCATCCTCGGCATTGATGAAAGCATTATTTTATTTCATTCATGGCCGGACATCATATATGTTGACATGCTTCTGGAGAAAATGTTGATTCTTCTTTTCTAATGTCGTATAATTACTATGATGTGAATCCAACATCTGGGGTAGAGGGTTAGAATATTAGTTGTCACACGTGAACCCTGGTGTCGGTTCCAAGGGTTTGACAGGCCATAACTGTTATTTTCGGTATGGAGCAGGTCATTAGGGATTTTCAATTTTGCATATTGAAATGACAATTAGTATTATGATACATCTTGAGATAACATATGCTGACAACCTTCCGAGAAAATGTTGATTTACCATTTTCCTTTTGTAATGTCATATATTTTGCTATGATGTGAATCTAACGTCTGGGGTAGAGGGTAAAGGTCTTAGTTTTGTCACAAGTGAGAATCCCGGAGTCAGATCCAAGGTTTATCTGCAAGGCCATAACCATTATTTTTAGTTTGGAGCAGGTCATTAGGATTGTTCAATTTTTGCATATTGAAATGTCAATTAGTTATATGATACATCTTTGATTCTTGGGACAGTGAACTGCAAATATTATCCAAAATTATTAGGGAGATTATGTTTTTCAATTTTTGCTTATCTTGGATTCTGCTTTCCAGGGAGAGTTTCCAGTGGAAGTTTTATGAGGTTTTGGACTTGTGCAGTTTAGCTATGACCATGGATTGTCAGTCATTGCAAAGGATTTGGAACTTGGTTGCAGGAAGTGTTATCCATTGTCTGATTTAGATCTTGGAATTGTGAGTATTCTGAACGATAAAGGTCTCTAGTATTACTTTCAAGAGGAAAAGATATAAAAGGTTAAATCTAAATTTCATATCACAGGCAAACTCGGAGTGTGTGAAGGATACAAAGAGCATCATACTTCTATCTGAACAATAATATTATTTGAAGTAGGTTTGAACATTTTGATCTCTACGACGGGATTGTTGGTTTTGGTTTCAAGATGTTCAACCGAGCTGGCCTCGATAGATTCAAAAAAGCACAAACAATAGAGCCATTTTCAGTCAGTGTCAACCCAGTTTCAAAGTCCACTGTGCAGCAGCAGCAGCAGCAATCTCGGCCTTTTCAATCACAGGTTGGTCAAACACAGTTAGAGCACCAGCAGCATCATGGATTGCCAAGGTCCGTAGCTCCAGAACCTGCTCCTGCATCAACAGCTACACATCAAGCCACTGGAATAGGGGGTGGGCAATCAAATTGGCAACCACCGGACTGGGTTGTGGAGCCTAAACCAGGTGTCTTTCGTTTAGAGGTTATGAAGGATGGTGAAGTATTAGATCAGATCAATTTGGATAAGCGGAGACACATATTTGGGAGACAGGTTGTTACTTGTGATTTTGTGCTGGACCATCCATCCGTCTCTCGACAACATGCTGCTGTTGTGCAACATAGAAATGGCAGGTTTGCATCTTGCACCAGAGAAGATTACTTGGTAGTCATCTGAAATTTAATTGAGTCTATCTGAAGATTGAAACTGCAACTCACTAAGAAGGAACAGTATGGTTTTTGTCTAAGGCCCAGCTTGGCCAGAGTCAGTTATTTGCCTGTCCATCGTACACCTCAGTAGTGGGTTGGTTACTAGCCCAATATAATATTATGTCCCAAGAACCTTTAGCTTTTGGTATACTGTGCTGACTTCCAAGGTGGTCTGCATAGTTTTTGTCCCAATGACTGCTGTTTAGAGACTCTTGTGACCGTCAGGATGGCACTGGGGTGCTCTAAAAGTGCTTCCTTTGGTGTGCGGTTTCCCTTTGGATTGCCTAGCCTGTGTTAAAATGCGTACTTTGTTGTTTCTCTTTGTGAGTGCTTATTAATTGTAGAGTTCGTTTATTTTACATATTTTCTTTAACCTGCAGTGCGTCTTTTTCTGTTCATGGGTTGGTCCACCTGATTTCTTGTTCTCTCACGTAATTTGATGCCATGCAGTTAATACAGCCCATATTTCTTCTATGTAAATTTTTTCAATGAAGCATTGCTTATATGTGCAGCATCTACGTCATTGATCTGGGTTCAGTGCATGGCACTTTTGTTGCAAATGAGCGCGTGACAAAGGATAACCCTGTAGAACTTGAAATAGGTCAGTCTTTGCGTTTTGCTGCGTCATCCAGAAGTTATATCTTGAGAAAAAATACAGCTGCCCTTTTGCCTATGCAACAATTGCCTCCACAGTTCACCCTTCCGGATCCTCCAGATCCTTCAGATGAGGATGCAGTTGTGGCATATAATACCATTCTGAACCGCTTTGGGGCAAGCAGAATAGACTTGCTACCAAAGACCAATGAGGATTCAGGGGCACTTTCTGCAGGTGGTAAAGATGGGGAGTCCCAAGTTGAAAGGGCTTCCAAGAGACCACGGAAAGCAAGAGTTGCTTTTAGGGATCAGCATGGTGGAGAGTTAGTGGAGGTAGTTGGGACATCAGATGGTGCAGATGTTAGCACTGAGCCTGGGCCCATTGGGGTAAAGGAAGGTAGTCTTGTTGGAAAATACGAGTCTCTTGTGCAGGTTACAGTGATACCTAAAGGCCATGACCAGGCTATGCCAAAGGAAGAGAGCGATACACCAAAAGGGGTCACTCAAAAGTTACAGCAATATTTGAACAAAGTCAAATCCCCAGCAAAAGGTGGGTTCTATGGAGATCTTTATGGTGATTCTTTTGCTGGTCAGGTTGGTGCCTCATGGGCAAATGTGCCAAAAGAAAACAGTGGTAGTTCAGAGCAAGCTGCTTCAACTGTGACAACAGAAATTCCTGCCAATGGCATGCGTAAGAGTGACCGAAAAAACTCTGAAAGCAACAGGATGACGAAATTCCAAAGTTCAAAATCTAATGCACTCTTTGATGATGATGATGATGATTTATTTGGAGACTCGATGGAGGATGATGCTTCAAGATGAGTCTAGCTGTTTAACTTTTATATTGAAGATATAGGTCACAATTTCAAGGAATTTGAGGTCAGAAGTCTACTTGTAGCAAAATGATGTTTTTTTTGTACATCCCAACATTATTCAGGATGCAGTTAAATTTTATAGTGGGTTTATTGTTGATGCTTGAATAGCATGTGATTTTTGCAGCAGGCTTTTCTTCAACACAAAGTCTCAACAAAGCAGCTCTCTGTTTCCATTGATTTTTACATTCTAGCTTTTTTGTCTTCTCATTTCTGATGTTTACAGAATTCGTGGTTATATAATGCTTAAATGCACAACTAAGGTTGAGTTTACTCACCTGAAATTTGGCGAGAATGTAATATCCATCAAACTCCCATCTCAATTTTGTTGTTTCCGTTTTAAAGCAGTCCTACGTGATCAACTCATATGCAAGGGATGACAGTATGTGGGTTTCCCAATTTGTTTGAATATTTACTCAACCGATTCTTTGTGGCGCATGTGGATTTATTTGAGTCAATGTCTTATAATAAAATGCCCATAAAGAAGGATAGTACAAGTTGCCTAACTCTGTAACATTTACTTGTTTAGATTCATGTTGTGTGTAATTTCTTACTGAACGGAGTAATAAAGATTCCAAGGTTAAAACATATATAGCAGGGTTATCTGATTTGTAATATAATATAACTATTTCTCTCTCTCTCTCTCTCTCTCTCTCTCTATATATATATATATATATATATATATATATATATTTATTTATTTAATTTTTTTTTCCTTGGAAAAAAACATAATTTTATTCATAGAATAGAATTACATTTTGTAGATACATGTCAGTACATGTATTGCTGTAACTGCAAAGAGGCAATGCATAATCAGTCCTTTTACAGAAGTAAAAAAAAGCCTTCTCCCGGAGAGGCCAGAGAGGCAAAAAGAGGATCATCCCATCATTGGCATACCAAAAAAAACCCAGCCAGGGGCCCACTTATATTGAAATTAGTGGCCATGAGCCCAAGAGGAAAAATCTAGCATGAGCACAAAACTATGGAATGCTGTTCATGAAGCATAAAAAAAATCCTGCAGAGTTATCTTTGAAAACATGGCTGTCTATCATGATATACAGTAGTATCGGCTTATGCACATAAAGCAGTCCAACTGAGAAACCCAAAAAGGATCATATGAGCTGTCTATATGAAAGGAGAATGAGTAAAGTCTGTCCTGGTTCCGTCCTTTGTTTCCTGGATAGTCCAAGACCCAAAAGCCATCTCTATTCCAGATGTGGATAGAGCGTCTGCATCAGAATTCCGTTCTCTGTAGACATGATGAATAGAAAAAGAGTCAAAACTGTTTAAAATCCTGTCTATTTCTTCAATCAAATGAGCTAATAGTATATTGTGACATCCTTGAAGTTTCCTGGTCCAATTCACTACATTCAACGAATCACCATAAATTTGTAGTGAAATCACCCCCTTTTCTCTTGCGAAAAGAATACGCAATTTTAAGGCCATAAGTTCAGCATAGTTATTTGAGCCGGAGCCAAGCCCCATCTTGATCTTAAAGAATTGGGAGTCTGATAAAAAAAGTACCGCTCCACCACCACAGGCTTGTCCATTGTTCTGTGATGCTGCATCGAAAAAATCCCAAGGAGCATTTTTGTCAACTTGTTCCTCGCGAATAACTCTTAATGGAGGGGAGTCCTTTACTTGTGGAAAATGTTCCAGAATACTTAAGCCTTGTGCTGCAATGCACTCTGGAGAGCCCATCCTGTTATGAAAGATTGCTGCGTTTCTTGCTAACCAAACCCCCCAGCATACAATCCGAGGTAAATCTCTTATTGTCTTTTTACTAGCATTTGAAGACCAAGTTCTCCAGGTCTTTTCTACAGTAATGCCCCTCCAAGAACAAATTAAATTTGAGAAGGAGGAGCATTCTTTCCAGACCCGTAAAGTAAAAGGACAAGAGAGGAAAAGATGGCCCACTGTCTCTTCATTTTTGTAGAGAGAGCACCAACCTGGTCCTTCGATCTTCCTTTTCTTCATATGATCCCAGGTTGGAATTTTGTTTTCTAATATGCACCACATAAAAATTCAACTTTTCAATGGACACCTGGACTTCCAAAGGCCTTTCCACCACCAGATTGGTTCTCTTTGTAGCAAGTCGAAGTTTAGATGTATATACCCCAGCTTGGGTGTGTAAGTTCCATGCTCTGCATGTTTCCAAACTAATTCATCCTCCCTATCTGTGATCCTGACATGTGTAGTTTTCAAAGCCGAGAGATAATTTGTCCAGAATTCTGCCTGGTGAGTTCCCAATTCCACCTGGGCAGCATCCAACCAACCTTGGTTCCAAATTGAGGAAGTCTCGGGATCTGCTATTTGATTTAAGTGAAAAAAACCTCTCTTCAGATTCTGCTGTGCAATATCAATCGACAAAATATGGTTTTGACCACTGCCAGTACAAGGATCTGAGCCTATTCTGACTTTGACTCCGTTACCAATCTGCCATGCCAGTCCCTCTCCTACGATCGAGAAGTATTTTACCACTGCTTTCCAAATGATTGAGCAATTTGTTGATTTTTTGGTGGTAATACGCAACCATCCTTCCATTGTAACAGGCTTAATATACTTATGAGAAGCCACTTCGGTCCTGTTAACCCCAAGATTTTCACCCTTGAAAATCTTGAGGGTTAAGAGCTAGCATGCAACATTTTGGTTGGCATACTAAGATTTTCCCAGAGTTTAGCACTTATGCTGAGCAAGAGGTTGGTTCCCACATGAGGCAGGTACATGATCAATACATGGTTGCTTGGTTCAGAGTCGGAGAGGACTTAGTTTCCATGCATTTTTGAGAGAGATGCAAGTGTTGCTAATTTTTAGGAGACATGGTTTGAGTGGGTCTCTTGATAGTTTGAGGCAGTTATGAGCGTACAGTATGAGTCCTTGTAGGATTCTAGGCTCGATGACACTTTTCTGGGCGACATGTAGGAAATTTCTATTTTTAGCAGGTTTTGCTCTAGGCCCCAGATTCAGATTTTGAGAGCGTAGTATTGATCCTTGAGACATCCAGAGTCTTTTGGACCTTTTCTGGGATGATGTGGCCCAGATTATTATTTTTAGCAGGTTGAGCACCAAGGCTCGCATGTCAATTCTGATCGCATATTCATATCCCTTACGGGAAGATGAGATCAATGAGTATAAAGTCAAGGGCATTCAGACGACTGTCTATTTTTAGCAGGTCGAGCACCAGGGCTCGCATGTCGATTCTGATTACGGATTCGGTTTCCTTGCAGAAAATCGAATTCAATGAGTATAATATCATGGACATGCGAGGAATTTATATTTTTAGCAGTAGATACATGATGGTGCTCTCCCAGTCATGCCGAGCATTTGTGGAAAGTTTGGGTTAGTTTCGACAAGTTTCAAAATTTTGGGACCAGATGGATATTTTTAGTAGCTGCTATATTTAGCTGGTCCAGTCATCATCCATGCAGTGCCAAGTGGCATCCTCAGAGGTCGACTTGTGGCAACTCTACGAAATGATGTGGCATCCACCTAAGCTAGGGCGCATATTTCCAAATATTGGAGCATGTGATAATTAATTAATGATGGGTGAAGGGGTCGCATGAGTTTAACCGTATAATCCTCCTCATGCTTGAGTCAACTGAAACTTCACTCATGTGTTGGCAGCTAATTGTAGCCTTCACCTACCTTTTCACTCCAGTTGACTTAGGCGCTTTTCTCACTCTCACTTCCACTCATCCTCTTTTCCTCAATGCGCTTTCTCCTCTCTCATATATGTGGATGCATGGCTAGTTAACTGGCAGCATGTCTCAGTTACTTGGACATGCAGTTATGTTTAGCCTATCTCATGCACCCATGTGCCTCACCGACCTTCTCTCTCTCACTTAAGTCGCCACTCACTCCATTCATGCGTCCTTAAACTAGTATGGCGCACTCATTATCCTCTCTCCATGCACATTTACTCCATTCAAACTCACACTTTGATTTTTGCCTTTTCACATGCTCCCATCATGTGCCTAGTTCCTATTCCTGGCCTCTCATGCGCCCTCTTTTCTCCTCTTGGGATGTGCGCCCTCACTAGCTATATATTGGAGGCTTGCCATTGGTTATTTTGTGGGTTCTTGCAGTGGCAGCATAGTGTCTCTCTCATTCTCTTCTTTCTTGTTCTCTAGTCTAGTCTAGTGGCTCCTCCTTGAGCAAAGTGGTCATAGTACTGGTTGTAGGCTTGTCAAGTGTGGTGTAATCAACTCTCTTGTAAGTGGATCAATAAAGAAGTGTGTGTTTGTCATTCAAACCTCTTTTTGGCGGTAGTATGGTAATTTTGCAATTTGATGTCATTTTCTGAACTATTTATCATGGTTAATTTCGATCATTTTGAATAGTTTTCATCTTCTTTCTAGTCCATCCTCATTGTGCTAACCCTGCATGTTCCCTCCAAGCATATAAGATCGATTTTCTAATTGTTTTGGACTGCTTTCACACGTTGTCCAAGACAAAACAACTCACTGATTTTTAGTTTTAATGCATAAGTCAGACCTTAGATCAACCAACAAGGCGCTTCATTGTGCCTAAGGACTCCCCCCAGAGGCTAGTGAACACTAGCCCAAACAGAGAGGGGTTTGGTCAGTGACATTTGGGGCCCTACTCCTTTAATTAGCCTAGTTTTCATCGCTCTAATAACATGTTATATCAACTCAATTGGAGGGTGGAAATTTGTGCTAACAGGTCCATAAATTTTTTGTCACAATTAACCTCCATACTGATTTGGCTGCCAGGGCTTTTGCAAAAAGAAAAATGTTTTTTAAGCCCCACCCTTCTAGCAATTTCAGTGCTTCCAACCTCTTCCAGCTTACCCATGGGGTGACATGTTGGTTCCCGCTTCTTGACCAGAGAAAATTAAAGCATTTCTTTCATACCTTTTCCAACGCTCCTTTAGGTATCCAAGCCAAAGACATCCAATAAACTGGTATTGCTTCTAGCACCGATTTCACCAGAGTTAGCCTTCCTGCCCTAGAAAGCCATCTAAAACTCCAGACCTTGAGCCTTTTTTCAAGTTTCCCAATGAGCCATTCCCAATCCACTTTTTTGTAGCAATTAGGCTCGAGATGAAAACCCAAATATTTGATCCCTTTGTTGAATTCTACCAGCTCAAAAGGAAACAAGGAGTTGCACTGATCCAACTCTTCAGCAGTGAGGTTGTTTGCAGACAGTGTAGATTTCTGGAAATCGATTTGCATTCCTGTAGCCCTACTAAACAAAATTAGAATCTTTGAAAGGGATTCAACATCCGTCTGCTTCTCACTACAGAAGATCAGGACATCGTTGACGAAAAGGAGATTTGTGATGAAGAGATTTTGCCCTATTTGGATGTTGGTAAAATTTCCATGGGATTTTGCATGGGCCAGTGCTTTGCTGAGTCCTTCTGCTACTAAGAGAAAGAGAAGCGGTGATAGAGGACACCCTTGACACAACCCTCTTTCAGACCAAAAGAAGGGAGAGGCCGCACCATTAATGAGTATTGCAAAAGAAACCGAAGAGATACATCCCATAATCTAGTTTATGAAAGGGACATCAAAGCCTAGATGAGTGAGAATCAACTTGATGTAGAGTCAACTTACCCTGTCATAGGCCTTGGAAAGATCAATTTTTAGGATGATTCCTTTAGCTTTCTTTGTTGTAACGCTATGTAGACCTCTTGTGCCACCCCTATAGTCTCATGGATTTGCCTGCCCTCCAGGAAGCCAAATTGTTCTTTTGAGACTTTTTCTGAGAGAAGGTCCTTTAGTTTATAGGCTATAACTTTGGTCACCAACTTGTATATACAGTTACAAAGTGATATAGGCCTGAACTCATCCAAGGAGAGAGGATTGTTCGATTTTGGGATAAGTGCAATGAATGTTGAATTTAAGGGGGCAAAGATGTGCCCTCGACGTCGAGATTCTTCCACCACTGCTAAGATATCCCGTCCGATAACCTCATAGATACTGAGGAAGAATTCCACAGTACAACCATCGGGGCCAGGACTTTTGTCCTTTTGAAAACTGTGCAGGACCATCTTTAGCTCTTCCTTCGACACTTCCTCAAACAAGGATCTATTGGCTTCTTCATCAATGAAGCTTGGGAAGAAGCTTGCAATTCTTACAATTTGGCCTATCGAAATCCTCTCGTTGGCTTTTTAGAGGCTTTGAAAATGATCCACTCCTAGTTGAGTCAAATCAACAAAAGATGAGGCCGTCCTACCTTCGGAGTCGTTTAGACTTCAAATTGTATTTGTGGCTTTTCGACCCTTTGCATAAGCATGGAAGAACTTCGTATTCTCATCCCCATTGGCAAGCCATGTAGCCCTACTTTTAAGGCGCCAAGCCGCTTCTCTTTCTTCCAATAGTTTTCTTTTCTTTTCTTCAAGATCTTTTAGAGCCAATTTGGACTTGGGAGAGGAGAGATCCCTCATCCTTTTGATTCATAAATAACCTGCAAGGCTTGTTCAGACTCCAGAAGCTCTTGCTCATCCCTCTTTCTTTTATTGGCGGCCCATTCAATAGTGAGCTTTTTAACTACTTTGAGGTTCTAATGGAACTGCATTGAAGCCGACTCATTCGCTTCACGATCAAAAGGCCTTCAATTTTCTTTGACCAGGTTGACGAAGCTCTCTTCTTTGAGCCATTCATAATTGAATTTGAAAGGACTGGGTGGTTTTTGAGAACCTCCAACAACTTCCAGAAATATGGGGAAGTGATCAAATTCTCCCCCACTTCCCACCCATTGACGAAATTGAAAAGGACCGTCCACAAAAGATTCGGACACTAAGAAACGATCAATTCTTTTGGCTATTCTATCTTCTCCAACTCTCATATTTCTCCAAGATGGCCTTAGTTTGACGGGATCAACATCTATTAGTTTGTTGACCACCATTAGATTTGTAAAGAAGTTTGAAGGAGGGTCTGGCCGGGCTCTAGGGCCCCAAACCTACGCAGCTCCCAAAGAGAAATTTAGATCACCTGCCAGTATGAGAAATCCAGATTGGATAAAAGACTCTCATAAAGCTTTCCCAAAAGGGAACGCGTTCTAAATAAGGGCCATAAACATTTACAGCAGAAAAAGAAATGGCCAAATTTTTCGAATAGAACTCTGCTCCAAGTCCAGACTCACAGGCCCAAGAATTTACAATTTTTAGGGTCTGTTTAATTCACCCAGTTGCTAGCCCTCTCGACCTTCCCTTTGCATCAGACTCAATAAAATTCCAAGACGTCAGAAGGCCCTCCAAACTTTTTGTGATCTGCTCTTCCTCCCCTAGAGTTTCTTGTAAGAAAATGATATTAGGACGGTTGGCTTCTACCAACCTTTTTAAGGCTGATTTTTTGATTGAGCTTGCCAGACCCCTGCAGTTGAAGGAGAGAAACTTCATGAGTCAACCCCTTCTGGGGCTGACAATGCTCTAAGTGCCCTTGCGATAGAAAGTTGTCTTCTTGCTGCAATATCTGCCAAAGCTTTTGTCTGGGCTTTAAGGAGGTGGGATTTTCGACCCCTTCTTGGGTGCCCAATAGGGAGAACCAGATTGATGCCAAGGCCCGCATGACCATTACTAACCCCACCCGCATCAACGATTAGGTGATTTCTGAGGTGGTACCTAATAGTCTCCTCTTCGTAATCCAGAGAGAAGTCCGGGGAATAGGATTGGGAAATCCCCAGTTTAGAGGCTTCAACTAGGGAATAGAGTGCTGGTGCACAATCGCAAGATCCATATTAGCTGCACCCCCAACCACTGAAGCAACTGATTCAACCTCCAGGGTTTTTTTATCCTTTGGCTCCAAGTCCATAGCTTTTGTCGAAGAGGAGCTTACGTCCGAGCCCGACACTAGCTTCCCCTGAAAAGCCTGATCATTCTTTTGGCTACTATGTCCCTTAAAGGGGATCGAGCACTTGTTAGCTAAGGGCCCAAGTTGGTGACAACGATGGCATCGAAAAGGCACCTCGTATTCCAGCTTCTGAATAAAAGACCTGTTACTTGCTACAATCTCCAAATCTGCATCCAAACCTCTTCGCAGGTTAATAGAGACCAGGATCCGAGCCATACTATAAGCATCTGTCTCCTTGAATGACCAATCAACATCCAAATAGGTACCCAACAGGTTTCCCAACACCTTGAAGCAGTTTTCATTCCAAAACTCAAGCTGCAGCCCCGAGAGCCGGACCGAAAGAGGGAGAACATCCACTCCTCTTTCAACATCAAAAAGGGGCGACCAATTTTTTAACAACACAGGTGAAGAATCTATGAACCAAGATTTGTGGGTAATCTTCTCTACATCTGAACGTGAATAAAATTTGAAGAAAAACCAGCCTTGCGACAAAGTACCTACCATCGAAAGAGATGAGAGTAGTGAGGACCAATTTGCTGAGGCCCATTCCTGCAAGAACCTCTTTCCAAGTCGACGGTCGTGAACCCTACCAACCAACGCCAATTTTTCCATTGATTCGTCTTTAGGCAAAAGGACATCAACCCCCATGACCAACTTTTGAGTTCACACCTTTGTTTCTATTTTCCATTCGAAGTCGAGGATTTTGAATCCCCCAGTCCTTTACTACTAGCCGGAGGGATGGGAGGAGAGACTGGGGCCGAAGCAGGCACATCCCCTTTAGGGTTTCCAAACCCTTCGATTGACGGAGGGTTCACCGCGAAGTCTCCAAAATAAAATTCTAAAGGCAGAGAAGAGAATCCACCCAAAGGCCCCGTTGGCGGCAAAGAAGAGGAAGCAAAACCCTGAGAGAAGCCTGATGCTGAGGGAGGAAAGTTCTGCGACGCATAAGCATGGGCCCGAGCTTCACTACAGCCCACACCCGGGCATGAGATGCAATCATATCCCTAAACACTAAGTAGGGGAAGAGCCAAGGTCGAAGCTGTCCGAAGGGAAAGCTGAGCAGGGAGCCATGGCTGAGGGTCCAATCCCAAAAAATTTAGCTCAGCTGCCCCCGAACTGGACCCAACACCCACACCAAAATCCGAACCAAACCCTGAGGCCGTGACGGGTGCCATTTGGTCCGGCAAAGCCTGTGTGGAGGGTAGAAAATCCGGAAGCCCTCCTAGAGAAAAAACGTCGTTCGAATGACAGGGTGGAGAAGCTCAAGAGAAGATATTTTCAAGAACCCCACTTCCAGCTGGAAAATTCCACATCAGGGCTTCTTCCACTGGGTCCATGGAATAGTTCAGCTCTTCGTCGTAGATTCCCATGTCCATTGGATAAAAACCACCTTCCAGCTGAGAAATGGAAGACCGTTACCTGCCAGCCCTAGCGCCAAAGAGAGAAGATGCCAGAAGTAGAAAAAACTGAGACTCGCGCATCACTAGAGCGAAGACAGGGAAAGGGAAGAGGAATTTTGGGGGAAGACACGTGGGAGCCCTCTGGCCGGAGGCCCTAGGTCTAAGGGACCCACGGTCTTGTGCATAGAATTAGTGAAGCCCCGAAACCGCAGACCATACCTCCCCCTCGTCCCCCATTCAAACATTACACTCATATATATATATGCTGTGAAATACACTCCCTGGGGAAGCCTGTTGGGCACATCTCTTCATTCTGAAGGTAGTAACCAGGGAAAACCAGATTCTATAGAAGCGTGAGGCTTTGTCAACAAAATAGTTATTTAAGAGCTCAAATATGTCACTTGCGAGTATTGAACATAGGGAATTCACATCAGTTAATGCATTGATCCTGTACAGCGACAATGGATAATAGGAAATCAACAGCATTTTCCCATAAGAAATTACTCTCTGCAGTGGTCTTCATTGTAGTGAGTAGCAAATAATGTACAGAGGTCTGTCAGTATAGTTCTAGCACAGGCTGCAGAGTTAGTGGAGACAGTTTTCAGATCTATTTATATACAAAGTTGGAAGAGTTAAAATTACTCAATCTTACAGAATAAGTGACTGATTTATAGACCATTTTCATAAAATAGCATTACAATGGAAATGCGTTTCTGGAATTCCAGGAATCCTCTTAGAAATCCTGGCAACTCTTAAAAGGATAGTGGTTAAAATGGTTTCAAATTCTTTCCATGGGAATATTTGTCATCAGGAGCATAAGCTTCTAGCGAAGAAAGTGTGCTCTGACTTTTTAAAATTATTATTCAACTGTAAATGTTTATTTTCTGAAATTGTCACGTTTAATAGGGAATACCAGTGTCACTAAAGCATAACCTGGACTTGTCTACCATTAAACTATCTTCTTTCACCTGGCCTTCCTTGTTATGGACATTCA
The DNA here is from genome assembly GCA_009831015.1 of Picea engelmannii. NCBI lineage: Eukaryota > Viridiplantae > Streptophyta > Pinopsida > Pinales > Pinaceae > Picea > Picea engelmannii. Next base: position 191,565 of record ML784804.1, read on the forward strand.
TTAGAAAAGTTTTAAGCAAAGAGTTGTCAATATGCTTATCACACAGTTTTATTCCAGAAAGCTCTATACAATGATGACAAACTGTGAAAACATACACTCTCAAATATGTTTAACATCATTATCCTCAACTGAAAATGGATTCCTCGTGCTTGAAGATATAATTCTAGCTGCATTGCTTGCTGTCTCATTTGACTAAACTGTATTATTCATGAAGATATGTCTTCAATGTCTCGCTCACCAAATAAAGTTGGAATCAGTTAGAATATTCTTCACACCTAAGCTTAATTTTACTCAAGATGCTCGACAATGAAAGAGAGTTTGGTGTGTGATTGTTCAATTCTCATTGAAATTTTATAGCGTGAAGGTTTGCCCAATTAAAGAACTATATATGTGACGGGCTTAAAAATGTGATTTCAATATTAGATACGTGTGACACTAAAAATTAATAATACAATTCATCTTTGTTTTAGAAGGGATTGAATTCATTGGCGAAGGATGAGAAGTGGTTTTATTTGTGAGTAAGGTTTAATTGTGGTGACGGATTTCTCTAAAGTCATGGGATCATTTTCAGTAACGGTCGAAGATGTGGTTATACCTAAAAATATTATATTAAATGAGCTTGTGGCCAAATGCACATATAAGTGGATTAAAGCCCACTCCCATGTCCTTCAATTTATAAAAGTCTAATGGGTTAGATCAATTGGGTGATAGTCTATGTTGTTGGGCATTTGACTATTTCTATGTCAACAAGTGCCTGGTTTGAATCCCTTTAGGTTAGGGGTAATAGTCTATGTTGACGGATTTACTAAGGATGCCATCTAAGAATGTGGGTTAGCTTGAGTGGTCAAGAGTCATGAATAGGAAGCATGAGGTCTTAGGGTCAAGTCCCTTTGCTGGCTGTCTTTTTGTATGTAGCCTCACTCGATGTTTTTGTTGGGTCAATGTACAATAAGCTATGCATTGATCTATGAATGTGGGTTAGCTTGTGTGGGCAAGAGCTGTGAATAACAAGCATGAGGTCTTAGGGTCAAGTCCCTTTGTTGGCTGTCTTTTTGTATGTGGCCTCACTCAATAATTTTGTTGGGTCAATGTATAATAATCCATGCCGTCCACTTTACATTGGACATCATCCTTGGAGTGAAGAGAAGTGCCTAGGGTTTATCGAAGATGTATTTTGGAAGGCATATCTCTTATTGCCTCCATCATTTTCATATAATGAATAATTAACAAATATTTTACATTGTGTCTTAGTTTTGGTTTTGCTAACATAATTATTGAAATTGGATTAGCGATATATACGATTTTTTTGAGATTTTTTTTTTCTTTATTATCACTGTAAGTGTAATACATGTTACTGTTTACATCCTCTTGCATACATGCCTTAAGCTAAAAAGCCTATCTTTTTCATACGTTTCCTTTTCCTTTAGTCAGACTTCACTGACTAGTCCACTGATCCTTTTACAAAAACATTACAAAACACATTTTCCCATCATACTACAACAATACTTAGCAATGTTTGAACATATACTAGAACCAAAATTCCATAGCTCTATTTCCTCCCCATCGAGGAACTCGTAGTACTCGAATGCTCTAGTTGGAAGGCTCAATGCTTCTTTGGAAAGTTCGTTTGCTTTGGAGTTTAGCTCGCGAAGAATGTGAATGAAGGAGAGCCTCTCAAAGGCACGACAAGTGAATTTGATATCCTGCATAATATTTTGAAGTCTAATATCTTGTGCTGAGTTTTTTCTGTTTGCCCAATCTATCACTAGCTTTGAATCTCCCATCACCTGTAAATTCCTGACATTTTTTCCTTTCGCTGTCTCTAGAAGGGTCCATAAGGCTATAAATTCCGCTCGGTTGTTGGAACTTGGCCCTGACGCGTATCTGATGAAAATATAGTGTTTATCACTGATGTAAAGAACCACCTCGACTCTGCACATAGGAGGATGGCCCTGACTGACACCATCGAAATATCCCCAAGGGGTGTTATAGTCTATTTCAGGGAGCAGAGGGATCCGCCCCATCGTTTGCCCCACTGTTAGGGTTGGTATAGTCTTTGTTTTTTGTTTCTTCATAAATTCCATCGTTTGCCCCATTGTTAGGGCTGCCGTTACTTCTGGAGGGACAAGTCTATCATTGTGAATATTTGAATTGCGTGCCCACCACAGATTGTTGACAAGGATGCTCGGTAAGCTGGCGTGAATATTCATTGACATGTCCAAAAGCCAATCTTTGACACATTCCTCCAAGCTCTGTTTATTCCAGTCGATTTTTCCCTGTAGCTTTTCTTTAACCGAGTGAAAAACTTGTGCTGCATAAGAACAATGAATAAATAGATGAGAAACTATATCAGAGCTTGCTTTACAAAGGGAGTACCAGTGGGGCCTGTCCCATCCCCTTTTGATGATATTCTCCATGGTAAGTAATATGTTGTTTAAAGCGAGCCACAACATAAGATTGCATCTAGGCGGGGCGTTGATTTTCCACATTTTACCCCACCACCATTTTTTTCTCCCAAAAAGTGCAATTCAGTGCAAGCTTTATAACCAAGTTTTGGTGTGAAAGATCCGTTCTTAAAGTTTTTCGTCGAAACCATAGTCCTCCGTGTCTTCATCTAGAAGAATGTGGTTTTCGCATAACTTTCCCACGTAGGAGTTCCATTCATCACATAGATCCTTAGATAGATTTAAAACAACTGCAGAGATCCATCCTGAGTGGCCTCTTGGTTGCGGGAAGCCAATTTTGGTGTCTTTAAGGAAAAAGATTTTGTGGACTGCCAAGGCTTGAATCAAACGAGGGGAGAGCACGAAGTTGTCCTCGGCTCCCAGCCAAGGATCTTTCCCTATTCTGATGCTTCTACCATTTCCTACTTTCCAGGTAGTTGATAGTCCCACCATATGTAAAGCTTTGACTAACGCTTTCCAGACTATTGACCCTTTATTTGATTTAAAAGGGGTTCGAAACCATTCGTGGATAGATTGGTTAGGGAAGTAATTTGACGAGATTACTTGTGTCCAAAGAGAATCGCCCATAGTTAACCTCCAAAGATTTTTTCCTGCAAGGGCTTGAGCAAAGAGGTGAATCTCTTTACTCCCCCAGCCTCCTAACTCCTTTGGGGCAACTACCGATGACCACTTTGCTAGGTGAGGGCCTTTTTGTGTCCAGTCCATAGGAAACGAGAGCAGATGCTTTGAATCTTGTTGAGTACCGTTTTAGGCACAACCGCTATGGAATTCCAATATACTAGTATTCCTTGGAGCACCGATTTCAGTAGTACTAATCTGCCTCCTCTAGATAGGAGTCAGTGAACCCAAAGTGAAGTTCTGGCTTCCACCTTGAGTATGAGCCAATCCCAATCCGTTACTCTATAGTTGTCCGATTTTAGTGCAAAACCAAGGTATTTTAAACCTTCGTCCATAGACTTGGCTTGCACAGGGAGGAGCGCGAGAATCTCATTTTGAACTTGCTTAGGACAATTTGAAATGATGATACATGATTTATCCAAGTTGATGGACATCCCTGTTGCTGTGCAGAAGAGATCTAGGCAATCGTTAAGGGACTTGGCATCTTGAACGATACCCTTTATACTGCAGAAGATATCGTCTATAAATTGTAGGTGGGAAATTTCTTCTCTGTCAGTCACCTTTATGCCTTGGAGAACACATTCACGTTTGGCCTCATTTAGGAGCCTACTTAGGGCTCGTGCAATAATTATAAACAAAAATGGGGAAAGAGGACAACCTTGTCTTAGGCCTCGGGAGGCTTTGAAAAACCTCGAAGGGGCTCCATTTATTAAGACAACGAAGGAAACACTCTGCAGACAACCAATGATCCAATTTACGGAGTTGAGGTTTAATCCGAGTTGGAGCAAGGCTAGCCTAAGAAACGTCCAATTGACCCTATCATATGCTTTTGTAAGGTCCAGTTTGAGGAGGCCGCTTTCAATTTTCTTTGTTTTACAGAGTGCAACGTTTCTTGAGCCACTGCGATCGCATCAAATATCTGTCTGTTGTGCAAAAATCCAAATTGTTCTTCTCCAATGAACTCACTCATTAGAGGTTTTAACCAACTAGCGATCACCTTGGAAATTAGTTTGTAAATTACATTGCAACAGGAGATTGATCGATAGTCACTAAACGAGTCTCCCTTTTGAGTCTTCGGGATTAGGTAGATGCACATAGAGTTGAAGGAGTTGATGACTCTGCCATTGTTTTTGGATTCAATGACCACTTTTAGGAGATCGTTCTTTAGAAGATTCTAGAAATGTTTGAAAAACTCAACCATGAAACCGTCCGAACCCGAACTTTTGCCGTTTTGCATTGAGAAAAGAGCATCTTGAATCTCTGAATCAAAGATTCTAGCCTCCATTAACTGGTTCATTTCCTCCGTGAAAACAACTAGGAATTTGGAGACTACTGAGAGAATTTCCTGGATTGGACATCCTTCATGTTGATGGAATTGGGATTCGAAGAATTGTGCCCCCGCCTTTGCTTTTTCCTTAAAGGAGTTGACCTTAACACCTTCAACATTTTTGATATCCCAAATCGTATTGATGTTCTTCTGATAGTTGGCGTATTGATGGAAAAACCTTGTGTTATTGTCTCCTGCCTCCAACCATAATGCCATGCTTTTTAGCCTCCATGAAGTCTCCTTGTTTCCCAACCAGTGTAAATTGCGGGCCTCCAAGGATTTCAGTTCCTCTAGTTGAGCTTTGGAGGGATGACTGTTGTCCAGAGCAGTAGCCAAATTGGAGATGTCATTTTCGATTTCAATTATTTCCCTCTGAGAACGAGCTTTATAGAGAGGGATCCATTTTTTGATTGCCCGTTTGACCCTGGCAAGGTTCTCCGCCATTAGTTTCATCATAGAATTGGGGTTGGAGAGATCCAAGCTTCTCCATTCCGAGAGGAACAGACTTTTGAAGTCCTCTTCTACCAACCAAATTTTGTTGATTTTTAGGGGACTCGGTGGGGAGACTTCTTCAAAGAGTATTTGCATAGAAATAGGGCGATGATCAGACAATCCCCCTTTCGATATTGACGCTCTTTCCCGTACTCTTGTTTCCATTAGATCTTCTGAGACTAAGAGTTTATCCAGTCTCTTGGCCATAACCTCCTCTCATGCTCTGCCATTCCTCTAGGTTGGGGACGTTTTGAGGGGTTCTATGTCGACCAACTTATGTTTTTCCATTAGTGAGAGGAAAAAATCCCTCTGCCCATCAATTCTTGGGTTAGAGCCCCATACCTCTCTTAGTGAAAGCGTAAAATGGAGGTCCCCTCCAATTATAGAGAAAGGTATGCTTAAAGCCCCTACAGAAGAAAGTTCCTCCCAAAAGGGGATTCGGTTAGTATAAGGTCCATAGATATTTACAAAGTTCAGCGTTTTGTCACGGTTTTTGTGCTTTAGACAAAGTGCAATCGCTGACTGGAAGCAGGTAGAGCTTTGAGCTTTGAGCCATGAAGTGAGGGCTCCAACTTGTAATTAGTCCCCCATACAACCCTTCATCTTCAGTGGTGCAGTAAGACCAATTCTTTAGCCATGACCCTAGGGAGGTCCTAGCTTTGTCCCCATTGCACATCGTTTCTTGGATCATCACAATATCTGGCTTAAGGTTACATAGTAACCTTTTGAGGGCGATTTTTTTTCCGGGGTCCCCCTACCCCTCTGGCGTTAAAGGAGAGGATCAACATAAAGCATGGGATCCATGGGATTTCCTTGCTCTAAGGGCCCTGGTGATGGGAATTTGTCTGCCTTTCTTGATTTTTGCTACTGCCTTTGCTTGTGCCTTCGATAAGTGGGATTTTCAACCCACAGGGTTAGTTTGAGGAGGGTCCAACTCTAGCCCACCTTTGGAGGAGACTATGTTCAGATGAGAGCCCTTGGAATGGAGCTTGTAAATCTTCCTTACCGGTTTGGTGGAGGACCTTGGAAAGGGAGGTCGGGAGGATAGGGGAGGGGATGGAGCATCCTTGGAGGGGGAGGGGGAGCAAAGGGAAGGGGAGGGGGAAGACGTCTATGAAAATAAGGCTTTTCGGGAAGGCGAGGGGGAGGACGTCTTAGGGGAGGAAGGGGGCAAGAAAGGGACCAATGGGGAAGGGGCCAACCTGGGTGGGGGGGGAGGAGCTTCGAGGAGGGGTGGACTCCGAGGGGGTGACAGTGGGCTCTGCGAACCCTAGGGGCTTCAACTTGTAGGGAAGCAAGGGGGGAGTGAGGTTGTCTTAAGTCCTTCAATTCTTTAGAGATAATCTTGGGGGGGAAAATATCTTCAAAAAAAATAATAATTCAAACATGACGTATCTGAAAGAATACTTGAGGAGGTCTTGTCCAGCTCTGTAGTGGCTTGACCTTTGGAATCTGGGGCTGAAGCAACTTGTGGCATCACCTCTGAGGTGGGCTTCTCAAGCACTATTGTGGCCCGAACTCAGAGATTCAGAGCGGGAGCAACTTGAAGCACTACCTCTGCAAATTTTCCATTTTCAAGTGACACAGAGTCCACAAATTCCTTCCTATTTAAGGTAGATTTCCTTCTCCAAATCTTATAATGCTCTGGGGAGTGGGGAGAGAAACGATTACAATTCAACTTCAAGTGCCCTATCTCATGGCATCCATGGTACCAGAAGGGAATTCTCCAGTAGTCCACTTTTTGGTGCCAGAGCTTTGAACCCATAACTAGGCCCACATAGCCTACTAAACCTTCTCTTGTGTCTACTTCCACCTGCACCCAGGCCCATCTGCGGCCGAGTTTCGAGAACTAGTTGGGTTCTAGCTTGATAAAGATTCCAATTTTGTTGCCAATGGCTTCTAAAGCCTCCTTGGACTAGAAAACTAGTGGCAATCCAGGGAGTATGGCCCATACCTTCTTTTTATCGACTGGTCTCTCATGGGGTCGAAATCAACTATCCATTCCTTCAGAGTCAAGGAGGAGGGTCCCTACTCCCAATTTTTTTTGAGGAGTGCTTCACAATCCTTATGCGATTTAAGGATAAAACCGTTCCAGTCGCACGCTAGGACAAAAGCTTTGGGAAGATAGCTGAGGAGCGATTTCCAAGCTTTTTCCATCCAGCCTTGCAGGGCTTGGACACCTGCAAATTTTCTATTAAATCTGCCAACGAGGGTTTTCCCAAAAAAACTAGAGATTTCTCCCATAACAATGTCTCTTCCTACTACCAATTCCACCTTCCCCCCTTTTTCCTTAATACACTTTGAAGGCCTGCGTCTGGGCGACACCTTCTTGTTCTTCGCGTGAGCGGAAAGAGGGCTCTGGTTGACAGTGGCAGCAAGAGGGAGCTGAGTAGGGGAATATGACTGCCAAACATTCTGAAACTTCTTCTTGTCGAGGGAAAAGGATATGTGGTCAGCCTGAGCTCTTTCATGTGTGCGAAGGGTACCAGGAGAGTAAAGAGGGAAGGTTGATGATCCCAAAGGGGAGTTCTTCGAGGGGAGTGGAATGTCGTTCAATTCGACACCCTGCTTGAGGACCTGTGCACATGAGGGAGGATGCGTGCCACGTGGTCCGGAAATAAATTCTTCCTGTGAGGGAAATAGGTTAGGGGAGTCCAGACTGAGGTCATAGTCGACCTCGTCCTCTTCCCAAGACGTCATTCGTGTGGGAGGGGTCAGGGAACCGTTGGAAGACGAAGGCAGGGGAGGACAGGGAGAGTAGAGTGGAAAAGATGGGAGGGGGAGGGGCCGGAAAAAGTTTTTGGCTCGGGCTTGAGGCCCTCGCTCCCACGGCTAAGAAAAAAACCTTAGAAAACCCATCACAGAGCTATCCCGACCAAAAAAAATCCCCCCCTCCCTAATTAAATGAAGTAAGATAGAAATATATAAGATATATACCTTAAATAGAATTTGTAACAATGAATTGGGAAGGTTTTGACCAAACTGGGGTTAAAATGTGTTATTTATTTTTTCCTTTGTTTGAGTCAACACTCCCAACAAGTAGGGACTTTCCTTTTCCCTTAAAGTATATGCAAAGGTGGGCTCATAAATTTTGAGTGTTATATCTTCATTTTATATGGATTTGTTGGATTCTTTCAAAGATAATATATTTGAAAGTGTTCTATGTCATTAGGACTAGGATTACTATGAATGTCATTGTTAATTCCTATAAGATATTGATGATTTTTTTTATAAAGTTTCGGGTTCATAGTTTGGGTGGTTGAGTAGCATGTTTGTTATCGTCTGCACCCGAGTTCAATTCCTTCAAAAGTGGACATGTTGGCCAGTTGTGACAAGGTTAGTTGGTTAGTCACAAGTTATTGGTATATTTGGCTTGTCAATTACCAATTCCCATGGTTATAAATAAATAAATTATAAATGACATATACGTTTTCTAAATAATAATGAGAATGTCAATATTTAATAAATATGTATTTGTTTTTAAAATTTTAAAATATTTTAATTAATTTCTTAGCTCCGTAAAAACTAAATAACAAAGAAAATATCAATACTTACTAAATATGTATTTTTTTTTAAATTTTAAATATTTTAATTAATTTTTTAGCTCCATAAAAACTAAATAACAAAGAAAACATTAATACTTTTTTTCCACGAAAAAAACTTAATTTTATTCATCCGAGGAGAACCAAATTACATTTTGTAGGTGTTTTAAAACACGTCTCTCAACCTTGGATAAAAAGATCCAAGAAAAACAAGGCTAAAAACCCTATGAGAGAGTACAACCTGAAGGCATCATAGATCAAAATGACATATACATTAATCCAAGAATGGAACAAAGAACAACCAAGGGTCAAAGCCCCCACCAGGAGAGAAAAGCGCCGAGAGAAACAAATCAAAAGGAGACTCCAGACGGACCAGGTTAGAGCAGTATAACAACCACACACCAAAATCACCGATCTGTGTATACATCAAACCTTGAATATACCAAAAAACTGGACGGACCAGGTCAGAGCGGTATAGCAACCACACACCAAAAGCACCGATCTCTTTATACATCAAACCTTGAACATACCAAAAAAATGGAGAAGAGGACCACATACTGTAGTGAACTACCCCCCAAGAAAACACTACCGAGAGGGAGTGAACCGACCAAGAAATACCAGAAACGAGATGGATTAGGTCTAAGCAACATACATACCCCTGAAAGGGAAGAGAGATTCCAAGAACTATCCAACCCACTAGCTGCAATATCAGAACTCGACAAAAAATATTTGAAACCAGGGCCAAACATCAAGGGTATGCATCAAACCTTGACAACGATCCCGAAACAAGGAGACAGATTTGGAAGCAGGCTCGCAAGGGATAGGGAGGAGCCCCACTGAGAGACGACGCCAAAAAAACTGGAGGAGTCCGATGACCATGGCTATATCGAAGAAATAAAAACGAAAGAAAAGAGGGATGGGCATGGCGCTGAAGGCACCTAGCCCGTCCCAAACCCTCCATACCGCACAGGCACCGGGCACCCAAACCGAACCGACAGGAATTCGGAGCAGAGAGGCCATGAGAAAAAATGAACAAACTTGCCATAGCATAAAAAAAAGAACTAGATCCGGATCCAGATCTGCAGACAGAAAAAAGAGCAAGGGAGAAGGACGATGTAGAGGCCACCACGAGCAAGAGCCCAGGCACGGACCTGAAAAATAGAAAGGAGAAAAGAAATACGAAATAAATATGTATTTATTTTTAAAAATTTAAAAAATTTAAAAAATTTTAATTAATTTTTTTAATTCTAGTTACTCTTGAATTTTATTTATAATATATTAAATGAGATTGTTTTATAATATCAGATTTTAAATGAAATTCTTACCATATCTTTTCTTATGAGTTTTATAATATTTATAATTAGTGGAATTATTTTTTATTGCAGATTTTTAATGAAAGATATTTTTAACATTTTGATAAGGTTTTTAAACATTTCAGAATTGGCCATCTCTTTATTTGATTTCAATATAGGTTTTTGTTGCATTTTCAAATATTTGATAGCATTTTTATAAAAAAAATATAATTATAGATTCTGTGTTATGGCTCACTGATGTTTATGGTGTACTTTGGTCCTCTTATCCAGGGATCTATGATAGTCTTGTTCCATAATTAACTGCGGGTCCTGGCTAGGGATGCTGCCCACTTGTGGTTGGTCTCTTTTGACTATGTTTTTTTGGATTCAATTACCTATTTATTATTGAAACAATATAATGGTCGATAATGAAGCTAAAACATACTTTATTGTAATGTGATAATGACCTATGGTTGTTGAATATTACAATCCAATTTAAGTAACTGACCA
>ML784804.1:203027-225815 GCA_009831015.1 Picea engelmannii
ACACAGGGCTAGTCGAGGTTTGAACCAACGATGTCACGAGGAGTACCTTAACAATGCACTCTACCACCAACTAATGTACACCCCGGGGGAAACTTCTTAATCAATCTTAAGTTCAAATAGGCCCAAGATTAATACCTCAAATCAACTGTTACAACAAATTCACAAAAATTAGTTTCCATATATTTGTTCACGACAAACCATATCCCTTGTGGGGATTGAAAACAACAAAATGCTCTTAACAAACTTGAGACTTTAACATACATGATCTCATTAATATTAAGTAAGCCTGTTTGACCATCCATTGCTTCTCTGGACAATTCATTTGTGACGCCATTCATTTCTCTAAATATGTAGGTGTAGGAGCAAAAGATAAACCTTGAGCTTTGGGTCTTTACGTGTCAATCAAGGGATCTGGTACAACATTGAGATTCATAATTTGGACTATTACCTACCCTCAACCATTCTAGAGGCTCCAACGATTAGGAGATCCAATATGCCTTTGTTTCTAGATACACCCACCAAGATGAGTAAGGCCTTGATCTCTACCATATTGTGACTCCCATTTACAAACATGTAGATGAAGGTAAAGTGATGATCCTTGTTCAAGTATAGGACCTTCGCTACTTTGCATAGGCCCTAATTCCTCAAGGAATCTCCATCTAAAAAACCCATGACTACACTTTGTTTATTGCCAAATGCCGAACCTGCCTTAGTGCCTTTCTTCTCACAATGTGCCTAATGCCATCATATGCATATTGAATTTTGTAGAAAACTTGCAAGGAAGAAGTGCATTGGCCTTGGAGTATCACATTGTTCCCAACGAAGGACAATGCTCATCAAAATTTTCAAGGAAGAGGATTATGTTTAGCAACCATCGTATCCTCCAACCAAAATTTGATAAATTCTTCAATTGAGACTCTTTTCCACACCCTTCCCTCAAAAATGTTTTTGTTGCTACCCATACCTCCTTGGAGTAATGGCATCCTACCAATAGAGGCTATGTTGTCTCTTAATTTCTCATGCACATAGGACACATGCTAGGACCTTTCCATGTGCCTTTAGTTAGCACATGCCATGTGAGGACTTTGTTGTACAAGGCCACTGGCATAAAACTTTGGCCTTCAAGGGTGATTTTGTTGATGTTTTAGTAGCATCGGACATGTACTTCCACATGGGTTTGTGTCAAAATGTGGGAGTCGTCATTATTACCTCTCAGAACCTTAGGAGATTCACTTTATTAAGTGATTAATAAAGTGAATGTACTTTTGCAATCAAGTGAGTTTAATTGAATTAAATGCCTAAGTATTAATTTAATTTAATTAATTAAATTAATTAAAGGGTGCCTCTAAATTGCTTTGTGGAAAGCGCGGATCATGTTTCTCTCGAGGGAGTAATGATTGTGGAGTTATGCAGAGACCGCAGTGACCGTGTCGACAAATCCTGTAGAGTTGTCCAAGCATGAGGCAAGTGATGCCAAGGCAATGCAAATGATATTAAATTTGGTGAGAGATCATCTTATACCTCAACTATATGAGAAAAAGTCAACCCATGTGATGTTCTCGACTCTGAAAAATCTGTTTCATAGTAATAATGAGAACGGGAAGATGGTATTAGGGGACCAACTCAGGAACACCAAGATGTCCAAGACTGATTCAATGGCCAATTATCTCACTAGGATCACTCAGGTTCGTGATTGTTTGGGGGTAGTAGACGAGGCAGTGATAGATGTGGAGTTAGTGAGGGTGGCCTTGAATGGTTTCACCAAGCCTTGGACTTCGTTCATTGAATGCATTTGTTCTTGAGAGAAGCTTCCAGACTTTGGGTGATTGTGGGATGATTGCATCCAAGAGGATGGCGATGCAGAGAACCTTTCACTTGCTAGTCAAACAAAGAGGGGAAAAGGGAAGGTCAGGATGAATACATGTGGAGATTCATTGTCACCATATGGCACAGGGAAGGACCTAAGTAAGGTCAAGTGTTTTCACTGTCATAAGAAGGGACACTATGCTTCACAGTGTGCAGAGAGGAAGGACATAAACATGATGCAACCAAAGGTAACTGCGTTGGCAATGGCTCAAGCAGATGAGTTTGCTAAGAAGTTTGATGGACAAAATTCTTACTTGTTCCTTAGACTTCCTTGGGCGCCATATCAGTTGGTGCATGGCTAATAGATAACGAATCCACATGTCATATGACATGAGCATGGGAGTTGTTTGAGAGCTTCACAAAGTCAGACTCAGATGTGCATGTGGAACTTGGTATGGAGACCAAGCATGGAGAAAAGGGATTTTGGACAGTGCCATTCCAGATGGAGTTAGGAGGTGTGTTGCGAGTGATGAATGTGCTATGGGTGCCATAACTCAGGAGGAGTGTGCTCTCAGTATCAACAATTTAGAAGAAGGGATTTGACGTAACATTCTAAGATGGACAAGTGCTAATCAAACCCAGATCAAGATCTAGCTTAGACACGACAAATATTCTTGGAGTTAGAGAGAGCAACTTGTATAGGCTAAAGGGCTAGCTCATGCGAGCAATGGAAAGTAGTAGAGTGGAATAGAACAAGGAGCATGTAGCTTCGAAGGTTGAGCAACTCAGAGGGAGTTATATTTCGGGTTCAGGTGGGAAGGAGCAACCTTCCAATTCAGTCAAGGAGTCATGGTACAAGATGTGTTAGAATATTGTGCTCGTTTAACCATAGACAATGCTACACCATTATCACCCATCCAAGGCATAAATCCATCCCGAGCACCTTAACCTTTGACAAAAAGAATAATTCTGAGAAGCCACACCAAAACCAACAGATGACCAAGAGAGTGCACCTTCTCCAAGGGTAGCACACAAGAGAAAGTACCGGAAAAACTGCACAAGAGAAAACCATACAACTGCAACTGCTCCTCCTCCTCCTCCAAACTTGCACACCGTTTCTAGTTTCCTTAGTGAGTGTGAGTGAACAAATGAGCCAATATGTTCTCTATTTATATTAATCTGTCCAGTGACTTTTCTGGTTGGGCCGACCTGACTTTCTGGTAATTATATTTTCTGTTTATCTTTTTCCTATGAGGCTGACTTGTCTTCCTAGAGGATAATACCTTAATATTATATATTCTGTTGAGACGATATGTCTTCTATGGTTTTCACACATTTGTTTAGGGTTTCTCTTACTTCTGGAATATGCTATTCTAGTAAAAGGTTACATATGGAGTTTAATACCTTTGACAACTACCATAATATCAACACTCCCTCTTATCTAGGGAGGTATTAATGGTCTCAAACACATCCATCCATCTTCACATGGCATGGGAAAGACTCACATAGTCTTTTATACCATTCTACAGGTAGCATCATCATAAGTATCATCCTTACTATCAACATCATCTGGTAGCAATCATCAAAATATATCGTTGTACTTGTTCTTGGTATTCTTCTGTCATAGACAATATCACAATATTCTAGCACCTCAGGTCATTCTTGTCCCATGAAAAGAATCATGACTTCATCGGAGCCACATTCACCTCATAGTTGATCCTCTCATAGGATCACTTCGTGAATGCATTTAGTTCGATGCTATCGAACACATGTAATTGCACCTCAAGCACCTTGATTCTTCAGTCTGTCGAAGACTACGTCGGGGCACATCTACTCCAGATGTATATGTTCTCTATATCCCCTGGTCTGCAGCCCAATTCCTGTGGAGATAGAGTCGGCTCGATGCTTATCGGGGCTACTCACCTACTCGTGAGAGTTTCAAGGCATGATGCAATTCACACATAGGAGATATAGAAACAACACGAATCTTTAGTCCGTCGAGGATTACATTTGGGCCTATTCCCACATGATCAAGTCCATCTGATCAATCTTGGAATATCAACACGATGCTGCAATCATCAATACTCCCCCAGGGAAACATTTGCATTCCTGCCAAGCTTGTCCCAGACATAGGCTTAGTGCAAATGTCATCTATCTGCTCATCTATGGATAAGTGATGAAGCCTCACTGCTCCTTCCCGTACCATGTCTCCGATGAAGTCTTGCAATATCCTTCATCTCAAATTCTGAAGTCAAATCCCTCTATAGGAGAGAATCCTTAGACCACGCTTTCGTCTGTTGCATTCACCTTTGCGTTCTGCAAAGTGTCACAAAACCAAGTTGTCTTCTTCCTGATCAATGAATCCCTCTGAAGTCTGACTCCCTCGAAGTACTTTCAAGTCTTTCTTTTCTGTGGTAACCTTCTTGGAATATGTAGGATAACCTGCCCAAAACAAAAACAACAAGAGCAAAAGTATTTCCAATATAATAGCATTTTATATACGAACATATCAATTTCATGGTAATTCATTATAGCATTACCAAGGTGTTCTTCCTGAGAACAAGAACAAGAAATATCTCCCAGAGGAGATGTTAGTTCATATTGCAATTAAGTACAATAAGCATTTATATTAACAATACATGCTACTAAGTATTCATTTGTTCCTAGTATTAATAAAATCCAAAGGATTGCAATACTCACTTAAGCAACAATAAAAATATCAAACTTGATATGCAAACCTGGAGTCTGGCTATTGTTCCGCTTGAGTTGCTTTTCTTCTGAGACAAGTATTCTTTCCAACTTGGAGAGTGTGTTGTTCCTCCGAATGTATTGGATCTGAGATCCCTCTAGATCTACTATTGCTACTTGGAAAAAATATCCCTTCTCCTGCAAACACCCTCAAGATAGTGATATAGTTTAAACATATACAAGTGCATACCTCCAGCAACAACGACACCATCTGACAACAATGACAAGCAATGTTGAACCCAAAAATATCAAAGTGCTCCAACTTGCAATCTGGAGGTAGCTGTAGATGTGCTATGGTAAGTCACACTAGGACAACCAAAAATTAGTCCCAATACTTCACAAAAACTTTCACTGGTACTGCAACTGGTGCTGCAACTGGAACTATAACTGGTGCTGCAACTGGCACTACAAATGGTGCTACAAATGGCACTGCAAATGGTGCTGCAAATGGCATTGCAACTTACACGAAGGAACTGGAACAAAGGAAATGGCACGAAGGAACCGACACTACAACTGCAATAATGCTACAACGATTTTGACAGAGAGTTGCGGATCTACCTTCCAATGGTTAGACTGTTCCAAAGGTGGTGTGGGCCCATAACCTATTAGAATATTGTGCTTGTTTAACCATAGACAATGCTACACCATTGTCACCCATCCATAGGCATAAATCCACCCCCGAGCACCTTAACCTTTGACAGAAAGAATAATTCCGAGAAGCGACACTAGAACTAACAAATGACCAAGAGAGGGCACCTTCTCCAAGAGTAGCACACAAGAGAAAGTACCATAAAGACTGAACAAGAGAAAACCGTACAACTACAACTTCTGCTGCTCCTCCTCCTCCTCCAAACTTGCACACTGTTTCTGGTTTTTTGAGTGAATGTGAGTGAACAAATGAGCCAAGACGTCCTCTATTTATATTAATATGTCCAGTGACTTTTCTGGCTGGGCCGACCTGAATTTTTGGTAATTATATTTTCTGTTTATCTTTTTCCTGTGAGGCATGTTATCACACAATCTATACTTCCCCAAATCCTGAAGGCAAGTAGGCCTAGATTGACGTAACACAGATGTAAGCCTATCACTGTCACCTCAATAGGGTACCTCTTTCTCTTTAGAAGGAAAACCTCACTCCAAGGGAGATGTCCCAGGACCTAGTTGGTTGATGAAGGGAAAAAAGATACAGTGAAAAACCACCCCTCTCTCTAGGTCACTCAACAGAAGAATTCACTTTGGTGAAGTTGAAAGGGACAAGGGAAAATGAAAATGGGTTTGTACCTTCCCTTTACCAATGAAACATCAAATGTTAGTAGCAACAATTATAATCAATGACTTCTTAAACAAATTATATGCTGCTTGAACAAGTTACTATATAATAAAAGTGAGATTACAGTAGCAAAAATGTATCTTGAAAGGTGCAAGTTATGACGACAAGGAAGATATACAAGAGTCTTGCAAACTTGATAATGTTTTGTCACTAACAATTTTCAAGATAAACACAAGTCAATAAATGACTTAAATGGCTGTCCAAACATTTATAACAACATTAATTAATGGTGATGACAACAATGAAAACCACTTCAGAAAAGTACTATAATAAAGCAATAAGACACTACTTCAATATCCAATGATTATAGTTTGCTTAGTACAAATTCCCAATAGTTTTATGGATGATTTTAGGGCTGTTAGGGGCTGCAACAATGGCTGTAACAACAACGATGACAATGGTAACAACTTCATAATTTTTCACTTTAGAAAGGCAATTAAACACACACTTTAATACTTATTGATAACACCTTGCCTTGTACAAATCTTGGGATGACTTAGATGCTTAGTAAGCTGATACAAGCTGCAAAATGATAGCTGTAGTAGTGATTATGACAACAAAAAATTAGCTGTTTGTATTTCTAGACTAGGTTAGAAAATTAGTAGAGTATGAATTGAAAGAGTTTGAGTTGAGTCTTGTCAAGAAATAAGAGAAGAGGATTAGTGCCTTCAAGGGTAATGGAGTCAATGCGGGTGACTTCTTCTAAGGCTGCAAATTAATTGATGATGATGCACATAATTCTAAGAGGGGAAAAGGCCTAGGAGAAATAGTAACTTAAGTCCTCCTAGGCTTTGACCTTAAGAGACAAGATGCTAGGGTGTAGGAAATTCTAGGCCCTAGCGCCTTGCTCTCCTTAGCCTTTTTATGGAGTAAAAATTTATGCAACAATAACTAAGTCCAAATCCTTAGAGTGCTAGCAATTTAGGGCTCTAGGGTTTCACTAGTTACTAGATCAATTCAATGAAAGGCTTGGAAAATAAAAAGTAAGAAAGTAGCAATTTAATTTTCTTACTTCAAGCATTAAGTACACCATGCAATTTCATAATCTTGTATGAGAAAATAAAACCATACAACAAACCATTCAATAGATGACAAAATGCATATTTCACTTATTTGCACCAAGAATAATCATGAGAATACCATGCAAGATCAACATAAAACTTCCAAGATTTATCCAAGTTGCAAAAAATAGCTTTAAACAGGAATGGCGCCTCATAATTTCAACCAATAACCCTCACTAGGGCGCAAATTTCAGACCTCTTGTCTTAAATGACAAGTTGTGATGTGAAAATGAGAGTACTTTATGTTTATTTATACAAAATTTTGACCTTTAATTCACTTTTAGGTAAAAAACAAGGCAGACCTGCCCTGTTTACAATAAAAAATCATTTTTTTGACATAATTAAATAAATTTGCATCTAGAAACACCTCCAAGGGTGATTTCATGCCCCTCTAGGGTGACGTTGAGCCCCTTATGTGGAACGTTGAGCTGGAAAAGTGGGGCGCTTGGCCTCCAGAGGCCCCAAATGATGCCCACACGTGCCACCAGGCTCACAAATGCCTCCAAAAATGAAACCCTAGCTTTGGATGACATTTAGGGCTACGATGGTGACGTCTAGGGCCCTCAAGGGATAACGTCCATGTGGGAAGAGCAAGGTCCCCTAGGTCTAGGTCTGCTAGGGTGCCTCCAAAGGAAACACCCTTCTTTCTCCCGATACAAGTCTTCAATTTCTTCGTATGCCTGTCTAGGGTTTCAACATCCATCCGTGGGATTTAATCCCCATGAAGGTCCGAGATAATCATTCCCTCATGTGTACCTGTCCACCGGGAAAGGTCCCGCAACAACAACAAGTACGCCAGCCAAGGGTTCATAAGTCACAGGGATCATAGCATGTAAATCACATCCAATAATTAAATTACCTAAACATGTGCATCAAACACCCTTTAACCCCAAACTAATGCTCAAAGATGTTATGCAATTTGACAAGTTAGGTTTGGAGAGGGTCTCAGGGAATTCTATTGGGCTAACCTCTCTTATGTTTGGGGTGTTTCTCAGGTGGATTCTAGTCCAAGTCATGTAAGTGTATGAGGTGGAATGGGGTAAATATTTGGGCATGGGGTGCATGTGATAACATGGAAATGTAAAGTATTACTTGTGGGTGCCTTTGTAGAGGGCGAGATTCACCTTGTCATGAATGCAATTGTTTCCTAGCCCATTAATTTGCTTTTATTCTTAGGTTTATTTCTTTTGATATTTTTCTCTTGTGTTTCAAGGAAATAGTTCCTGGCTTGATGAACAGAGGTGACAACATTATCCATAAACATTCCACGGAAATGAGAAGGTGGGCTCATGATTAGACCCCCTTTCTCTTGGCTATGCCACCAAGAGCCACTACCCTGGCTTGGTGACTAGATAGGTGGTAGTGTCATCTGCTACATGCCCATAGTCATAATAGGCCGACTCATGATGATACCTCTTATCCATCAACTATTACCTTGAGTGTTTATGTTATCTTATGGGTCCCATTTTTTTACTGAGAATATTTTCACTGCTTTCTCGGGGATACCTGGGCGAAGCATATCGAAGGTTTCAACATTGGATTTTAACTCTTTCCATACTTTTACCCTCTGGGCCTTCAAACCCTTCTTCCCACAAGGTAAGGTACAACCATTCCTAGTGTAGCCAATCCCAATTCCCAAACAAGGACAGGGGAGATGGAACGAATAAATATGGAAAGTGGTAAGTATGGAGGGAACAGACGATGAATTTTCACATATCCACCCAGTAGCAACCCATCCTAAAGGAAAACCAACTTACTAGGGTACCATGTCACCCTTCCAGGTATGAACGAGGAAAAGAGCATAATTTCCAAGAAAACGTCATGAAATGAAGAAGGATTCAATACAACATGTTCAAGTGCTTCAAAAATCAGAGTGATACATACCATGATACTTGAACTCATTACCTCATGGAGCAAGACTCACCGCTACTTCAGGACCAGACTGGTGTGATGGATACTGCTGTTGGTGATACGTGGACTGCACTGAAGAAAAGAGGGGCCCTCCAGGGACATGCTCATTTCATCTGGCTCTCGGTAATCCATGTCTAGGACCCGTGGGCCTCGAAACGTAATATCCTTAGTTATCCCTAGGCTAAGGGATAACAAGGTCGCCTTGTCTTCCTGGAAGATAATACCTTAATATTATATATTCTACTGAGCTGACATGTCTTCTAGGGTTTTCACACATTCGTTGAGTTTCTCTTTCTTTCGAAATATTCTATTCTAGTCAAAGGTTACATATGGAGGTTAATACCTCCCGCAACTACCATAATATCAACAAGATGACCATGCATGATGCTTATGAGCATGATCAGAGGGAAGTCTTCGAAGATAATTCCGAGCGAGATGGAAGGGATAGATTTCGTTAAAGAGGGAGGAACCAATCAGGTGGATTGGAGAGAAACCATGGTAGTAGATATGATAGTGAAGACAAAGCCACCTCGAGGTGGTAGAAGTACCTTCCTCGCTAAGAGGGAGTGATGATGTTTTAGTAGCAACATATAGGTACTTCCACATGGGTTTGTGTCAACACACGGGAACCATCATTATTACCTCTTAGAACCTTAGGGGATTCACTTTATTAAGTGATTAATAAAGTAAATGTACTTTTGTAATTAAGTGAGTTTAATTTAATTGAATTCCTAAGTATTTAACAATAGTAATTAAATTAATTCCTAGCTATTAGATCTAAAGTGAACGTGAGATTAGATATCAGTCATTGATCACTTAGGAGATTTATGGTTTTGGATTTAGGGTAAACTCAAGGTTATAAAATGCAGCCTATGTGAGAGGATGACACACAATAGATACACACAGAGTGAGAGAGTGAACTCTCATTGATTAGGTGGAGAAGGAAATTCATCCAAGTGTGGAGGGCAGGGGCCGAGGATAGGAGAAAAGGGGCAGCAAGGGAGATAACATCCAACCAACAAGGTCAAAGGATTTATCTTGAGATTTGTAGGACTTGGATATATGCTATTTTTGTATTCCTAAGGTGGGTCATTTTCCTAGGATTCTTAGCCCAAAATAATAATAATAAATCCCACATAACTGGTTTTCCCTTCGGGGTTTTTCCAGGGGTTATTTATCGAGAAATGTATTGTGCAATGTGTTTGGTTTCATTTTTTATTCTTCAGTTGATTTATTTGGTTAAGTATCCTAGCCGTGGATTTAATCAATAAGTGATTTATTTGGATCTAAGTGTTGGGTCCTGGGTTGATATAAAATTAACAACTTTGATTTGCTAGAGTTTGTATCGCCACCATCAATCCACCAACCTTCTAAAAACATGGAAGTGTACCCATAACGTGTTGTAGATTCCACCAGTAGGTTTTTTAGGCCAAACCACCATATCTTCTTCAAATCAAATTTTGACAAAATTAGTAGCCAATCTTTGAATATATCCATTCCATTCCAATCCTTTCTCTGCTATCAACCCTATCTCATCAATGCATTTCCATCCTTCTCTCCAATATGAAACAACATTTGGAATGAATATATCATTGTTATTCCTTGTGATATTCAATAGATCAACATACATCTTGTACCCATCACCACAACTGATTTAGGGGTTAATTCCGATGCAAATATTGAGTCCACTCCCTATTTTTCATTCAAGCAAGTTATCCACTACTAGAAATGCTAGGACTAATTCTTTCCACATAAGGGAATCATTATGAATCTTGTTAATGGGGATCTAATCCATTCTTCAAGCGAGAGGGGATCCACATACTTTTGTATCAACATCCTTTTTCACAGGCCTTCTCTAGAGATAAGTCTCCATAGACTCTTAGAAACCAATGCCTTGTTAAAGTGGAATATAGTCTTGACCCCCAACCCCAAGCTTCTTTGACGATACCAATATACCCCATCTCACTGAGGGCATGCTTTCTTTCTCTTTTTCCCTTGTCTAGAGAAAACTAAAAATCTTTTCTTTATTTTATTTAGGATCCCTTTAGGAATGTAAGCAAGAGAGTGTCAATATATATGTATTGCCTCTAATACAAATTCCACCAATGATGTATCCCCCCTTGGGATAACCATCTATTATACGATGAGGATACCCTTCCTTCAATAGACTTACTATTCAAACATAGGAAATTGCGATATTCATACTCATTTTCCTTTAGTTCAAAACCTAGGCACTTGAGCTCTTAACTGAACTCCACCATCTAATAGGGTAGTGATTCCTTAATGACTCTCTCTTTCCCTTAACAATCTTATGGAAGGAAATGTAAAATTTCATGTTATGTATCTCCATCCATTTGTATTTGCAATAAATATCCAATTCATGTTGATGGATTAAGGCATCTCTAATGGATCCATCACCCAATAATGGTGCATCATCAACAAATTACAAATGGGTCAGATTCAAGCTTCTACCCAATTTTATCCCTCTTAGGCCACCAAAGGACCTCTCGTGGATCAAATATCCACTAAGGCATTTTTCTACCAAAAGGAATAAGAGAGGTGGAATGGGACCGAAGTAGTAGAACCATTAATAAGTAAGGAAAATGAAATATAAGAATAGAAACCCTCGGCCCAATTGAAAAAATAACCATTAAAGACAACATGTAACATCATCAATCTAATGTATAACCAACTTACTTTATCAAAGGCTCCGGAGAGGTCAAATTTAAGGATGAATACATATATCTTCTTTACCTTGATTGAGTGTATACCTTCTTGGGTAATTCCAACTACTTCGTGGATCTATCTATCATTTGAGAACCCAAACTATTCACATGAGATAACGGGGGATAAAATATGTTTAATTCTTCTTTCTACGACCTTTGCTATTATCTAATAGACATCATTGCACAAAGAAATGGGTCTAATATCTTCAAAATTCCAAAGATGTAATTTTTATGGATCATGGCTAAGAAGGTGGGGTTAATGGCACCCAACACCTCTCGAACGTTCCTTGATTCTTCTACCACCACCAACAGATAACCCGCCCAAAAAATCAAAGAACTTAGAGTAAAATTCAATGGGCCAATCATTCGATTCAAGGTTCTTATCTTTCTAAAATGAGTCAATAACCTCCTCTAGTTCTATCTTGAAATATCTACTGTTAACTCCTAATTCCAATCATAATCCACTAATCTAGGAGAGTAGGTGGAAAGCTTCATGATTTATTTTATACTAGCTCTTAAGGGTTCCTTGTATAACTTTTGAATTGGTACCTACTTCAACAATAAAGTTACTTCCTTGATCTCCTTCACATTTCCTTATGTTCCATATAGTATTATGGTTCTTTCTCATCTTTGCAAAATGACTAGTGTGTTTTCATCTTTTTGAGCCAACATTATTGCTCTACTCTTTTGGTGTCATTTCAATTCCTCCCATTACGTCAAGTCCTTTTTATTGGATTCTAGGTTTTTAATAACTCCATGTTCTTCTTCTTAGAATATACCACTTACATTGGACCTAAATATGCATGCCAATTCCTCTTCCAAGTTTAGCTATTGACTTTGGTAGTCATTGTACATTTCCTTGGCTCATTCAATTGTTTTATTCTTAACTCTTTAAAGATTATCACTAAAATGGAACATAATAATTTCTGGAGCCATTTTGAGGTATTAAACAATGTTTTTTGGGGTTACAACATCCTCAACTTATGCCCACATCATCGATGTTTATATCCACACCAAGAAATTTCTAACGGTGCGAAAATCACCTCAACCAGAGCTCAAATGTGAAAGTTATGCCTCCCGCAAGTTGACCTACCTTGTTGATCACCATGGTACGAGTGGATGCCACGTTAGCCCCCATTAATCACACATATGGGGCTAGCCACGTGTGGACTTTCAAGAAGATTCTAGAAGGTCCAAACCTTATCACTAATTGAGGGTTGAGGAAGTCAAAACCCTAACCCTAGACAACTATTGGACTATGCTAAATATCAGGCCACTAGAAGGAGAAGGGGTTCCATTCTTTAGCATTGTATTTGTTCCATAGTTGAGAAGATCATCTAGGATTGGTATTTTGAGAGCATAACAGAGGAGGAAAAGATTATGTAGCAGCCATACAAGCTATCGTGTCAAAAACAAATCCATAGTGAGTGCCTCTTTCTTTGTATTTGCATTTCCATAACTAAATAAAAGAGAACATAGCACATGCCTCACCTTCTCGCTGGGTTTTCTTCCATATTGGGTTTCCCAGGATATGTCTTGTGTTCCTTTGTATGTGGATGGTGTGTTATTTTACTCATTTCTTTCATTTTCGCATTTCATTTATTTCTTAAATTCAAGCAAAGCTAATAATTAATCAATGTGGGATCTAAGGAAAAATAATTTGCATAGTCTAAGATTTTAGAATATTATAATATTTGTGGTGACGAACTGTTATAGTGGAATATCCACGACAATTTACAGATAATATTGGTATTAGAGCCAATTTATTGGGATACTTGGGATATATGTGGAAAGTTATAGGATCTAGGAATTGGCTCAAGAAAAAAGTTGTAGAACCATAGCCATGGCGGATGAGTCTGTTCCAACAACCCTCGAGATCCGATAGAGGATAGATTTGCAAGGCTAGAAGAGAAAGTCGTTGATTATCTCTAGAAATATGACCTTGGTCATGGTAGCTCTAGCAAACAAGCTCAGCCGGTTTGAGGATCTAACTCATAGATCAGATCAGAGGGGAAACTGGGAGATAATAAAAACCCAAAAAAGGAATCAAGGAAAGACCCGGAGAAAGAGAAACCAAGTTCAAGTTCCATTACCCATTTACAATATTTATTTAAAATGGAAGCAAAAATGGATATCAAGCCATACCAAGGTGAGATCGATGCAATAAAGTTGAATCATTGGTTGCAACAGTTAGAGGTCTATTTCAGTGTGCACCATATAGAAGAAGAGAAGAAGATTTTGTTTGACAGACTAAAATTAGAGGGCCATGCATTAACTTGGTGGGAAAGTCACATGGAAACACTTAGGAGAGAGGGTGATCCTCCAGTAACTAAGTGGGAGGATTTAAAAACCATCATTAAGTCCCAATTATACCCTATTGGGTATGTAGAGGACCAATGGATTTGTCGGCATTAATTCAAGAAAAGGCAAATACAGAGTATGCAAGAGTACATGAACGAATTAAGGAACATGGATATTATGTTGGGAATCTTTCCCAAGAACCCAGATATACTCCCCAAGTATTTGGGGGTTCTACACAATCATTTGTGAAATAAAGTGATGCTCTTCAAGACTAGGACAGTTGATGAGGCCAGTGTGAAAGAACATTATTTGGAAAATATAGGCCAAAAGAAAGGAAAACCAAGTATTTCCAAATAGAAAGAGCACCAAGATGCTTCCAAGGAGGGGAAAAAGTGGAAAGGGAAATACAAGATGACAATAACCACTGCACATTAGTACAAGGATCCAAGTAACCACTGTAACCATTTCAATATCAATGATCACACTAAAGAAAAGTGTTGGAAACTACATCTAGAGATGAACCCTAAGAACTGTAAGAAGGATGCTAAGAAGAATAACCTTCTAGCCACATATTCAAGAAATTAAGTAGAGAATAACTCGTATGTGGATGAGAAGATTGATTTCACTTGAATTGAAAATGAGGTGAATCTGAGTAGCCTTCATCACAAGGAAGAGAAGGAGATGGAAAAACTCTTCCATATCAAGATCTAGGTCAAAAAGACCAAGGTAGACACTCTATTCGATTGCAGTTCACAAACTAATCTCATAACCATCGATCTCGTTAGCCCATTGGGGTGGGTGAACAAGGATGTATAAATCAAGGTCATGAAACAATGTAAGATCAAATTTGTTGTAAGTGCAGACTTTATTGATGAAGTGGAGTTAGATGTGGCACCCCTTGATGTGTGTGGTGTAGTGTTTGGAAGCCCCTACATGTCTATGAGGGATGTGATATTCACGTGGAGAGAAAGACAATACCACCTAATCAAGGATGAGAAGTCCTACATCATCAATGCACACAAAGGTAAATCGAATATCTCACTAGTAAGTGCCAACCAAGTCAAAAAGTTGATTAGTTCCAGTAATAAATATGTGTTTCTTTTCTTAAGAGAGAATCAACTATGTGATGAATCGGTAAGGGTAAAGGAATCTTTGGAGGGGTGTACTAAAAATAAAAAACCATAGTTGGAGGAGTTTCTACAGGGATGTAGAGGAGTGTTCCGGAAGCCTAAATGGATACCACCTAAGAGAGAAGTGGAGGATGAGATACAATTGTTGCCTGAATCCCTATTACCAAATATTGTGTTGTATAGATAGTCCATTCTGGAAGCAGATGAAGTGAAGAAAAAATTGTAGTAGCTATTGGATCAAGAAGTAGTTTGACCAAGAACCTCACCTTATGGGTTACCTATTATCATAGTACCCAGTAAGGATGGGATTTGGAGGATGTGTATCAATTACAAATATTTGAACAATATTGCACTCAAGAATCGATACCCTTTGACCAAGATCAATGATTTGTTAGACTAGTTGCAGCATGCGAAGTACTTCACCAAGTTGGATCTCAAATCAAGACACCACCAGGTATGTATCAAATAAGAAGACACCTCGAAGATGAACTTCAAAAAAAGGAAATGTTTGTATGAATGGTTGGTTAGGCCATTTGGTTTATGTAATACACCAACTACATTTATGATACTGTTGAACGATGTATTACACCCATATTTAGATTCATTTGTTATTGTATATTTTGATGATAATTTGGTTTATATCTCTACTTGGGAGGAGCACATCTCACATCTCATGTAGCTATTAGAGACATGGAAAAAGCATTGATTGTTGGCTAACCTTAAGAAATATGAGTTTACTCAGTAGTCATTGGTGTATTTGGGGCATGTGATCGGTGGGGGTGAGTTCAAGATAGATCCCACAAAGATGGAGGCCCTCATAAAATGGCCAGTTCCTACTAATTTCAATGAAGTTAGGAGCTTTGTTGGGGCAACACCATACCTATATAATTTCATAGCATCATTTTCAATGGTAACTGCACCATTCCACACCATAATAATTAGTGGTAAAAGTTTCCAGTGGGGATAGAACCAACAAAAATATTTTGACGAGATAAAATGAATGATAAGTCAAGCACTAGTTCTCAGATTACCTAATTTGTAGAATCCCTTGGAAGTGTAGACAGATGCAAGTGGGTATACTATGGGAGCAATTTTGATGCAAGGAGGTAAGAAAGTATGCTATCATTCCAAGACGTTTCATGGGAGAGCTTTGAACTACCCTACATATGATAAGGAACTATGTGCTCTAGTTCAAGTTGTTAAGAAGTGGAAGCACTATATGATGGGCAAGGAAACCATTATACACACTGATCACCAACCACTGTAGTATTTCCAGGCCCAAAGTAAGATGCAACAAACCAAACATTAGAATTTGATGGGGTTTTTGCAACAATTTCATCTGGTCATCAAATATAAGAGGGGAAAAACTAATAAGTTGATAGACATGCTTTCAATGACACCCACATCCAAGATCGAAACTTTGCGAACTATTATGCACATGGAGCCTTTTACCCATGATGCGTACAAATAAGCATACACAAAATATGAGGATTTCAAGGAGGTGTTTTAGAAATTACAAGGCCAAATTCAACTAGAAGAAGGTGACATAAAGGTTGAATATCATCTCTAGAATGGGTTACTCTACAATCTAGACAAGCTTTGTGTCCCTAAAGGTGAAATATCACAACTTATTAGAGAGGCTCACACCTCGAAGGTTGCAAGACATATGGGTGTTGGGAAGACAATCACTGACTTGCAAAGGTATGTGTATTGGCCCAAAATGAAAGAATATGTAGCTCAATATATTAGAGGATGCATACTTTGTTGTATAAACAAGCCCAATAATAGAAAACAAGGTCTATATCATCCCTTACCTGTACCCACTCGACCTTGGGAAAGCATTTCCATGGATTTTGTGGATGGTTTTTCAACAACCGGGAAGGGACATGACTATATTTTTGTGGTAGTTGATAGGTTCAACAATATTTGCATTCTTATTCCTTGTAAAATACCATCAGAGGACAAGAAGCATCAAACATATGCTTTGAACATGTCTGGTTTCACTTTGGGATATAAAGGAGCATCATCTCAGACAAGGATACCATCTTTCTTAGTTACTTCTAGACCACACCTTGGGAGAATATGGACATGAAGTTGAAGATATATACAACATTCCATCCATAGACAGAAGGACATGCAGAAGTAGTCAACATTGATGGGTTATAATCAAAATCATCCAAAGACCTAGGATGAAAATATGATCTACATTCAAAACTCTTATAACATAGTAATCCATACTTATACCAATAAGTCCCATTTTGAAACTTGCTTTGGATATTTTCCACCTTCATCCTCAGATGTTGTTTATGGACATCAAGGGGGAGTGAGTGGAGACATCACTAGAGAAGCATTGAAAGCAGTGAATTTTGTTGAAACGATTAGGCAGATCCATTTTCAAGTATAGGATATGCTGAAGAAGTCACAAGAAAGGTACAAGGCATGCCATGATCAACACATAATAGAAAAATCATTCAAAGTGAGAGAAGGAGTTCAGTTACAACTACACACAGAAATACTATAGGGTCATGGTAAGAAGATCAAGGATCTACGATATGGCCCTTTTGAGGTATTGGAGAAGATAAGAGATAACACCTACATACTCAATATACCTCAATACATGGACATTTACTTAGTAGTGAATGTGGGGAATTTGAAACTCTATGAGCTTTCCATATTGGATTAGGAGGAGGACCATCTCCTACCTACCATAGAGGACTTAACATGAGATGCTCAAGTAGATTTCGTAGAGGACACAATTTTGCAGAGAAATTTCGTAACTACAAGACATAGGAAACATGACCTTTTAAATTTTGGGTTGAAAGGACAACTTCCAAGCAAGGTAAATGGTACTCCAGAGAGAAGGTAGAGGACAAATTTCCTCATCTAATTTAGTAAATATTTTGGGGACCAAAATCTTCCATAAATGGGGAAGTATGATCTGGATTGGATCATCATATAATTTATCATATATCTTGGTACTTTCTGGGTGGAAAAATTAGAGGGATCGACTTGTAGGGTCATTTTAGTGGTAGGTCCGAGTTTGGAAAACTGGGGTCTAGAAAATTTTGGAGCCATTTTGAGGAATTAATTGGTGTTTTTTGGCTTTACAATGTCTAAAACTTCTTCCCACACCCTCAATGTTTATTTACACACGAAGACCTTTCCAATGGTACAAAAATCACCTCAATTAGAGCTTGTATGCGAAATTTATGCCTCCTACAAATTGACCTACCTTGTTGACCACCATGGTACAAGTGGACACCACATCAACCCCCATTACTCACACATATGGTGATAGCCACGTGTGGAATTTAAAGAAGGTTATAGAAGGTCCAAACCTTATGAATAATTGAGGGTTGAGGAAGTCAAAACCCTAACCCTAGATGGCTGTTGGGCTATGTTTAATATCAGGGCGCTAAAGGGATAAGAGGTCCCATTCTTTAGCATTGTATTTGTTCCACAATTAAGTAGAGCATCTAGAAGTGGTATTTTGAGAGCATAACTAAGGAGGATAATATTTTGCAGTATCCATACATGCCACAATACCAATGGAAACTCCATGGTGAGTGCCTTTTTCTTTGTATTTGCATTTCCATAATTGAAGAAAAGAGACCAGAGCATATGCCTCACCTTCTAGATGGGTTTTTTTCCTATATTTGGTTTCCCAATATATATCTTGTGTTCTTTTTTGTGTGTGGATGATTTGTTATTTTGATCATTTCTTTCATTTTTATATTTCAGTTATTTTATAAATTCAAGCAAAGCTAGTAACTAATTAATATGGGATCTAAGGAAAATGATTTTGCATAGTCTAAGATTTCAGAATATTATAAGATCTGTTGGGATGAATTGTTCCAATGAAATATCCATGGAAGTTTACAGATACGACCTGGAGGTTTGTTCTATATGTCCCCAATTTGAACTAAAATTGGAACACAATAAAAAACTCCACCCTCTTCGATCCACAATCTGGCCCTTTTTTCTCCATCAAGGACTTTCCATGCCAAAAGGAATCTATTTAATCTATTTGAGATGCCATTGTTATCCAAGTGGAATTAAGGTTAGTGGTTCTCGGTCACATAGATTTGATCCATCTATCTTATGAAACAATAATTCAAAAAAGGGATCGATTCTTCCACTTCCTTCCAACTCACCTTGGTGCAAACTAAAATTCATATCCCCCCCACTATAACATTATACTTCCTAACTATTGGCACATCAAAAAATTGTTCCCATAATTATTTTCTTAATTGAAAAGGCTCATAAATATTTATGATATTAAAAAATGTACTTACCTCACAAGTGTATAATTTTGCATAGATCACTAAAGGGAGGAAATAGATGTTCCTAGACTAGGGGGTCTTGTACCATCCTAACACTAATCCTACCAATCTCCCATCAACATTGGTAGTCTTGAAATTCCATCCCGTGAAAGTGGCCACCATAAAATGTTTGTCCTTCGTTGCCTCTAAAATGGTTTCTTAGATAAACATTGTGCCTAGCTTATGTACACTGACCAACTCTATTTAGGGAGTTTCTCTTGTGGGTACTCCCGAGACCCTGAATATTGTAAGATGACATGATCATTTGTAAACCTTAGAGTGATCTTTCTCCACTATAAGGGCCCCTTGGACAATTATTTGTTTCCTTGCATGAATTTCTTTACCAAATTTCTCCTTAGCTTGATTTAGGAATGATTTACTTCCAAGACCAATTTGGTATCTAGATTAGACTCGGCCTTTGCTAAACCTCCCCCCACACAATGCTCTTCTCCTTCTACACCCAATTTCTTTTTCGATTTGAGATGTTATTTTCTACCATGGGCTGGAATGAAATCTTCCTCAATTGAGTATGTTGTATTGGTACTATATTGTTTCCTTGTCCTTTGCAAATTGGAAAACATAGGTTATCCACTCTTGAGCCAATAGATGGTAGATTGAAGAGTATCTCAGTTGTCACCATATGCTACTGATCCAAGTGCTCATAGACTCTTTCATATCAATATTCCATGAAATTTTCCAACAATAGTTGTGGCTTGGTACATCAAAACTTGTTCCATAACCACATCCCACCCCATTATCAACTTCATCTTCTCAACTCTAAGTTTGATACACTTTGATTTCTTCTTTTTGCTTACGTCTACATCCCTTGAGTGCTGCCCCTCTTCTTTAGAGACCTTGTTTTCAATGTCTTCACAACCTTTTGGATGTTTCTCCTCAGCTAAGGACAAACCTTCACCCTGATGTAGAGATTTAGGGTTTGACATCTATTTTGTGTTCTAAATCCATTTCATTAGATCCCACATCATTATCCACCATTTCCCTTTATGCACTACTAGAATGGTTTGTATTTTGTGGAAGAAAGGTGATTATGAGAGTAGTTCCCTTCCTCTACCATGATTTTCAAGAGTAGTTCCTGTCCTCTACCATGATTGTCCAGACCTTCTACCTCGTACCCCTTGTCACTTTGAACAAATCCCCTAATCTCATCATCATTACTATATACCTTTCTAATTTTCCCAACCACTACATGCTTTCATAAGATTGATGAGGGTTGATTTTGAGGTCAAGATGACATATAGACCTAAGGGGAAAACACTTGTTTTCTTCCACACTAAGCTCAATGTTCACACTATAGTTAGAACTTCAAGGCAAGGGAGTCCTTGCCTTGATTTGCAAAATGAATATACTTCAATCCTTCTCCTTCCACAAGTCCATTGTGTAGAAACCATAACTTCTCCTCCTCCTCAACATCCAACCTATACTTTCTTTCTTATATTAACATAATTTTTAATTAATTAGTAAATTAATCTTACATCTTTTTTGTGTTATCATAAATTTTAATTAATTAGTAAATTAATCTTAAACCATTAAATAGAAAATAATTCTTCATTTCATAAAAATATTACATCAATCAAAAAATATGATATTTTTTAAATATTATTTTATACCATTTCAAACTATATTTTTTATTAAAGTCAAAAACTATTTATCACTTTATACCATATCATAGTAATTTTACAACCATTTCATATTACATCATATCATGATAACTTAAAGTTGAAGACTAGTTATCACTTTATATCATAATGTAGTGATTTATAACCATTTCATATTACATCATATCATGATAATACAAGTCATTTTTAGTGATAATACGAGTCATGATAAAAAACGATGTTGTTAAGGGATTCGGCTGATATTGTTGATAGTTGGTTCAAGTGGCGTATCTCATGGAGATGTTACTGTGATTACATTGAATTAAATATATTAATGGAAAGTTTTTATAGAAAAGTTTTGTGAGCAAATTTAAAGGATGTTTTTCATATTTGTGAATTGTATTTCTTATAAATTTGTTTACATAAATTTGTATGTTTATTTAAAAAGATTAGAATTGGATACTTATTCACACAAAACAAGTGAAATGCCAAATAAAATTCACAACAATAATAAGTACTAATTGAGCTATATATATATTCCCAATATTTTAAAGACGCTTGCAACATGGACATTTATACAACTTCATGAAATTATTTTGAATTAAGATAAAAATGAATATATGTTTTTCAAAAGTAAATGACAAGATATCTATTCACATACATTGAATACTAAAATATATACATGCTTTGAAAGAATTCAATGAACAAGCCTTCACACTAAATCCTCTAAAATAGTTTGTCAAGTTTATTGGCTTGAATAATGCCATATACAAAATTTGAAATAGTAGAGTATGCCCATGTAGAAATAAAACAAAACAGTATTAGAGATATCTTGACCCCTGGTCACTAAATCTTAGAAAAAATAGAATAGATCAAAATTGGATATAGCTTGACCCCTAACCACTAAATCTTGTGTATCATTATAGTGGAAATAAAACAGATAAATTGAAGCCTCATACATAGAGGGGAACCGAACATTCTTTGTGCTATTCATCATCATCATCATCATCAAGGGAGAAGGGGTGTTGGGAGTCCTATTCAATATGTTTATCTTTCGTCTCTCCCTCAACCCTTGTTTCTTCACTGTCATCTAGAGCATTTTATGAACCCTAGATGGATTTTAGCAAGAAGTAGTATTTGTCATTGCGTTGTTGTAATTCTTCTTAGATAATACTCATTGGTGGGTTGTTATTCTTTAAAGTTGAATCCATGTGACATATTATTAGATCCTTTGTATGCAAATATATATTTATGGTCAAAGATTACATGGTGTTTCAACTATGTGAAAATCCTGTATTTGAGATCATGTGAGACAATTATGTATATTTGCTTGTTGTGGGTGGCAACGCCACACTCACTAACAGTCTCCCTAACAATCTCCTCTAGTTTGTCCAAACTATGAATCAAGATGGCCTTGTGTTGACCAACATAAACCTATACATGTGTTTGTCCTCTATATTATGGTTTTTGGTGCCTATCTTACTGAAAATGGCTTCCTAACGCCTAACTCTATGCTTGTGCTACACTAATTTACCCCCCTTCCCAATAAAGAAATATATGATTTTTTCACATGTACATACACCCCACTCCCACCTTTGTCTGTTGTGAAGAATTCTTTTATGGTGCATCCACTACATGTGTCAGTGTTATCAAATTTGGTTTACATTGTTATGAATTAATTGTGTTAATATGTATGCTATGCCATATTAGATTGTTTAAAATCAAAGAGTTAGCATTGTGTTAATTAATCTAGCAATGATATATAGTTGAATCATCATATACATGTAAACATGACTTAATCAAATGCACTTAATATTATGACACATACATATCGACG
>ML784804.1:239091-263989 GCA_009831015.1 Picea engelmannii
AAAAATATTTTCCTTAGTTTATTTAGGATCCCTTTAGGAATGTAAGCAAGAGAGTCTCAATATATAGGTATTGCCTCTAATACAACTTTCACCAATGATAATATTCCCCTCGGGAGAGCCATTTAGTATACAATGAAGATACCCTTATTTCAATATTACTATACAAACATATCCAGTTACAATATTCATACTCATTTTCCTTCAATTCGAAACCTATTACTTGAGATCCTAATTGAACTCCACCATATAATAGGGAATTGATTCCTTAATGACTCTCTCTTGCCTCTACAGAGTCTCATGGAAGGAAATAAAATATTTCCTGTTATGTATCTCCATCATGTGGCTTTGCAATAAATCTCCAATTCATGATGATAGATCTAGGCATCTCTAATGGATCCATCACTAAAAAATAGTGCATCATCAACGAATCACAAATTGGTTAAAATCAAGCTTCTACCCAATTTTATCCTTTTTAGGCTACCAAAGGATCTCTCATGGATCAAATATCCATTGAGGCATTTTGTTACCAAAAGGAATAGGAGAGGTGAAAGGGGACATCCTTGCTTCAATCATTTGAAGGGATAGAAGAAGGAAGTAATAGAAGCATTAATAAATAAGGAAAACGAACTATAAGAATAGCACCCCTTGGCCCAATGGATAAAATCACCACTTAAGCCAACATGTAACATCATCAATCTAATGTATAACCAACATAATTTATAAAAGAATTTGGAGAGGTCCAATTTAATGATGAATAAAGGCATCTTCTTTACCTTGATTGAGTGTAGACCTCTTGGGTAATTCCAATTGGTTTGTGGATCTACCTATCATTCGAGAACCCAAACTATTCACATGAAATGGCAAGGGATAAAACAGATTTAAGCCTTATTAATATGA
This sequence comes from Picea engelmannii, assembly GCA_009831015.1. Lineage (NCBI taxonomy): Eukaryota > Viridiplantae > Streptophyta > Pinopsida > Pinales > Pinaceae > Picea > Picea engelmannii. Next base: position 239,989 of record ML784804.1, read on the forward strand.
CCTTCGCTATTATATTATAGACATCATTGCACAAGGAAATAGGTCCGAGATCTTAAAAATATTAGGATATCTTTTTTAGGGATCTTGTATAAGAAGGTGGTATTAATGGACCCAACACCTTCCCAATATTGAACCTGGATTCTTCTACCACCACCAACAGATCACCCCCCCAATAAATCAAAGAACCTAGAGTAAAATTCAATGAGCCAATCATTCGGTTCATGGATTGTATCTTTGTTAAATGAGTCAATAACCTCCTCTACTTATACCTTGAAACCTATGTCATTTACTCAAAATTCCAATCATAATCAACTAGTCTAAGGAAGTATGTGGAAAGGTACCAAGATTTATGCTATATTGGCTCTTAAAGGTTCCTTGTAAAACTTTTGAATTAGTACCTACCTCGGCAATAGAGTTACTTCCTTAATCTCCTTCATCTTTCCTTATGCTCTATATAGTATTACAATTCTATCTCATCTTTGCGAAATTATGGAAGAATATTGAGTTTTCATATTTTTGAGAAAACAATATTGGTCTACTCCTTTGACACCATTTCTATTCCTCCCAATACATCAAGTCCTTTTAATTGGATTCTAGGTTCTTAATAGTTCTATGTTATTCTTACATGATGCCACTTACATTGAACCTAAATATACATGCTAACTCCTCTTCCAAGTTTAGCTATTGAATGTGGGAGTCATTGTATGTTGTATTGGCCCATTCAATTGTTTTATTCTGAACTCTTTAAAGATTATCACTGAATTGGAACATAAAAATTTCCTCTAGGGTCTCATCAAAATGCATCCACTCATTCCATACAAACCCTAATAATTCCAATTCTTTAAGCCAACAAGGATTAAATTTGAAGGGGCCCCAAGGTTTTTCCAATGTCTCCCCAATTTGAAGTAAAATTGGAATATGATCAAACAATCCACCCTCTCCAATCCATGATCTGGCCCTTTTTTCTTCATCAAGGACTTTCCTTGCCAAAATGAATCTATCTAATCTATTTGAGATGCCATTGTATCTTATGCTATTATTCTCCAAGTGGAATTAAGGATTATTAGTTTTAGGTCACATATATTGGATTCATCTATCTTCTTTTTCGATGGAATACACATCACAAGAAACCCTCTAGGTACTTCCCCTCATTTTGATGGTGGCATGGGAGGTAAATAGGCCATTTTCATTTTTGAAAACCTAACCCGGCGGGGACATCGAGTGAGGCCTAATAATATCTATAGAGGATCCAGCTTGGCACTTGACCCCATGACCTCCTGCTTGTAATTCACAACACTCAACCACTTGAGCTAACCCACCAATCTATATTGGATTCCTCTATCTTATGAAGAAAGAAATAAAAAAGGGAATCCATTCTTTTTCTTGCCCCCAACAACTCACCTTGGTGCAAAATGAAATTCATATCCCCCCACTATAGCATCATACTTCCTAGCTATTGTCTCATCAAAAAACAATTCCCATAATTATTTCCTTAATTGAAAAGGACCATAAATATTTATGATATTAAAATATTTACCTACCTAACGAGAGTATAATTCCACATAGAGCACTAAAGGGAGGAAAGTGATGTTCCCAAATTGGAGGATCTTGTAACATCCAAACACTAACACTACCAATCTCCCCTCAAAACTAGTATCCTTGAAACTCCTTCCTTTGAAAGAAACCACTAGAAAACCTTTGGCCTTGGTTGCCTCTAAAATATTTTCATGGATGAATATATTGCCTGGCTTATGTACACTAAACAACCTCTTTAGGGAGTTTCTCCTATGGGTACTCCCCAGGCCCCTAATATTGTAAGATAATATTATCATTTTTAAACCTTAGAATGAGTTTTCCCTGTTATAAGGGCCCCTTGGATGGTCATTTACTTTCTTGCATGGGATTTCTTTACCAACTTACTCCTTAGCTTGATTTACAAAGGATTTCCTTCCAAGATCAGTCTGGTATCTAGATTAGACTTGGGCTTTGCTAACCCCCCCCCACAATGCTCTTCTCCTTCCACACCCATTTTTTTTTTTGATTTGATATGTTATTTTCTACCATGGGATGGAATGAAATCTTAAACAAATGAGTATGTTGTATCGATACTATATGTGCTTTCTACAATCTTATTTCGAAAAAAATTCTTCTTCCCCACAATAGATTTATATGTTCCTTCTTTACTTGTATGCACTACATAACTAATATCCTTTCTATTGATATTTCCATTGATCTCCCTATGGATTGCCTAACTAACTTCTTTTTTATTGAGAGTTCCATTGATCCCTCTATGCATTGCATAACTAACATATTTTTTATTGAGAGTTCCATTGATCCCCCACTTGGAAGGAGAAGGAAGGTGGAAACCTTTTAAAATATATATTGTATGGTCTCCCGTGACACCCATCAAGCACACACACTCCTTGTGTAGACTTGGGGACGAGTCGGGCAAGAGAGTACAAGGGGCATGCAATCAATTGGATGAACGAAGACGTGTGGGTGTGGGAAGGATCATATTGGGCGAAAAATGGTGATGTGTGACACCAAGAGGGAACACACCTTACTTTCCTTACAATGATTGATGGAGACTTGGGTTGCGTTTGGGAAAGGAAAAGGTTACTTGGGCGCATGCCCAAGGATCAAACCCGCTTTCCCTTGGCAGCATGGGCATGTTGGAGAGGTTGGATGACCCCATCAACACACCCACAGAGAGTCACATTGATTGGCACAAGGAATCACACAAGGCAAGGGGCACACACCCAAGGATGGGGAGCACCAATCCAGGACACACGACAGTTGTCAGGTGCATAGGTTCATTTTGGTGCATCGGGTCCACAAAGGGGCACGATGGTTTGTGAAGGGGCATGAAACACCCAAAGGACATGAAGATTAATGATGATGAAATTTGGAGTTCATATAAGAGTGCAAGGGTACACAACCAAGGAAGGGAGATAAAGCAAGAAGGCATAGAGAGAAATTATAGGGAAACATTATGAGACAAGACATAAGTGAGGTAGAGTTGCAAAGTTGGAATACAAGTAGCCAAGGATGAGATGCACAAGGAGAGTTTGGGTAAGTATGAACACAAGTATCTGTGAGGCAAAACTAAAGTTTGTGTTAACTTGGTGAAGGTGTGACATATAAGGGACAACAAATGTGCGGTAGAGTGCACATCAGGGGCACATCATGGGAGGTTGTGAAGTAGAGTCTTGGTGTGACGAATATTTATATGATTTTCTTGGTGAGGTGAGGTGAGTTGTGTGACTCTTCCCAAGTTGTAAACTGAGCCAATAATTCTCATATTGTAACTGTTTCACAATAATAAGACTTAACCCAGTGTTAGGCACGTCTTGTGCTCCTCACACTATTTCTTTGTATGTTTTTTGTTTGTTTCATAAGTGTTCTCTTGGTTTCGCCTGTTCTTGGATGTATGCTTAAATGAATAACTGATAAGTTGTTAAAAATATTGTCTAAGTATACAAGTGAGTTTCATAGAGTTGGAGTGTGACTCTCCTATAGCCGAGAACTAATTATGGGTATGATCTAGGTAAAGAGGTGTAGTTCGGACGAAGTATTCTTGATTTTTCCAAGTAGCCAAGTAAGAAACGTCGAGGTGTCGCATGCCCTCAAGAGGTGAATGATCGCAATATATAAACATGTGTCCTGTGGGGTCATGACAGGTGGTATCATAGCAAACTTAGAAGAAAATTTGGGTGTAGTCTTGGTGAAAGTTTGATAAAGTGGATTTGTTGATATTATGGTAGCTGCAGGAGGTATTAACCTCCATATGTAACCTTTGACTAGAAAAGAATATTCTGGAAGCAAGAGAAACCCTAAACAGATGTGTGGAAACCCTGGAAGACAAGTCATCTCAACATAATAAGTAATATTAAAGTATTATATGCAGAAAAGGACAGGCCGAACCTGCTTGAAGAGACACCTATTCACTTGGCCAGATTAGTATAAATAGAGGAAGTATTGGCTCATTTTTTCACTCACTTACACACTCTCAGTCACCCAGAAACAATGCACAGATTTGGAGGAGGAGCAACAACAACTGCAGTTGTACAATTTTCTCTTTTTCAGTGTTTCTGGTACTTTCTCTTGTGAAATACCCTTGGAGAAGGTGCACTCTCTTGGTTATCTATTGGTTATGGTGTGGATTTCTAGAATCATTTTTTCTGTCAAAGGTTAAGGTGCTCGGGGGTGGATTTATGCCTATGGTTGGGTGACAATGGTGTAACATTTTCTATGGTTAAACGAGCACATAAAAAAATATTATAACACGTTATGGACCCACACCACCTTCAGGATAGTCTAACCATTGGAAGGTAGCGTGGAAATTCTTTGTTAAGCTCATTGTGGCACCAGTTGTAGCTGCAACTAGGGTTTCTGAGTTTGCAACTGCATCAAACCCTAATCCAACTCTTTGGGCACCTTAAGGGAAGTGTTGGACCTAATTTCTGGATATTCTAGTGCACCCTAGCCTAGCACATCCGCTGGTATCCTCAACCAACAAAAATGCCAAGTTTAAGTTTTTGGTCAAATTCAAAGTCAGAGGTTGAATTTTGGTCAAAATTGATTTTTGTCATCAAATTTTAAATTTTAGGGTTTCTATCTTTTTCTAATCATTGAACCTTTTTGATTCAATTTCTAACCTCTTTTTGTCAAGATGGTGTCTAGTTTCAGATTAGAAGACAAGCTGAACGATACTACAAATTTCAAAGGTATGCACTTGTATATTCTTTTCAAGTTATATCATCCAACAAAGAATGAGTGTGTTTGCAGGGGATGTGCAAGATACCTTGTCCAAGATGTGATATTGTATTCAGTACATTCAGAGGAACAAGCGCACCCTCCCTAGCAGTGAAGACTCTAGGTTTGATTATTTAAAATTGATATATCTCTAGATGTTATGGCATTATAATGATCTTATGTTGCATATTTATCTATTGAAGTTATGATCATTATACTAAACCCTTAATACTAGAGATAAACTTTTTGATCTCCTCTCTAGGAGATATTCATGTTCTTATGTAAATGCTTATTGCTTACGAGATGGAGTTGATCTCCTTTAGGAGATGTTCTTGGTTACTGACCTAGACTCCATGCATGATATCTTCCATAGAGGATACCATGGAGATTTTTGTTGTTCTTGTTTCTTGTTTTGGGAAGGTCATAAGAAATAAATATGAGAGGGAGTCAGAATCAGAGGGAGTCAATGATCAAGAAGATGCCAACATAGTTTCGTGAAACTTTACATAATGAAAAGGGGCATGCAAAAGACATAAGCATGGTTTGAGGATTCTCTTAGATAAATGGAGTTGATTTCAAAGTTTGAGATGAAGGATCTTGGCTGGATCAGAAGCGTGGATAACACCATATGAGATCTTTAGTTAGGACACTTAAGAGGTTTAGCATGATGGAAAGGAAGTCTATAGCCACACCTATGACGATACATCTGAGGAAGTTGTGTGACGGGATAGACATTTTCTTTATAGAGAGCACCTTGTGACAATATATGGTTGAGCCATGAGTGTATTATTGGGTTACAACAAAGCATGTAGGTACCTATGTTGTGATACAAATATATATGATTGATCTTCGATGATGAAGTATGGCTGCCGGGATATACAATTTTTGGATTGGAAGTACATAAGACATATCTAGCACCTGGGGTGATACTTCAGCTTGGGATCGAGTAGGATTTCTAGACAAGCAGGGAAACCAATATCTGTAGCACTCGGTCATATATTATAGCCAATGACACAAGATATGAAGCAGGGTGGATTTTCGAAGGATCTTGCAGGACTTCATCAAAGACATGGTGCGGGAAGGAGCAGTGAGGCTCCATCACTTATCCACAGTTGAGAATATAGCTGACATTTGCACTAAGCCTATGTCTGGGAAAAGTTTGGGAGGAATGAAAATGTTTCCCTAGGGGAGTATTGATGATTGCAACATCGTGTCGATATTCCAAGATTGACCAGATAGACTTGATCATGTGGGAATAGGCTCAGATGTAATATTTGATGGATTGAAGATTCGATTTTCTTCTAGATATCCTATTTTTGAATTGCATCGGGCCTTGAAACTCTCATGAGTAGGTGAGTAGCCCCAATAAGCATCGATACGACTCTATTTCCACATGAACTAGGCTGCAGACCATGGGATATAGGGAACATATACATCCAGAGTAGATGTGCCTCGACAGATTGAAGACTCGAGCTGCTTGAGGTGAAATTCCATGTGTCCAATAACATCGAGCTGAATTCATTCATGGAGTGATCCTATGAGAGGATCACCATGAGGTGTTTGTGGCTCCGATGTGGTCATAATTCTTGTCATGGGACAAGAATGACTCGAGGTGATAGACACACGTGTCTGATAGCATCAAGCTAAATGCATTCACAGAGTAATCCTATGAGAGGATAAACTATGAGGTGAATGTGGCTCCAATGAGGTCACGATTCTTGTCATTGGACAATAATGACCTGAGGTGCTAGACACATGGTGGTGGAGATGGATCATCAATATAGCTAAATGATGCTCATGGATATTGTGATTATATTTTTTGATACCAGATTGATACCAGATGATGCTGATAACAATGATGATACTCACGACATGGGTGAGCACGTCATGCAGGCACAGCTCATGACGATGATGATGACACACACTACGAGGTGCACCTCTAGTGTTCTCTAGCGGGTTGTGGCCCCTATATGAGATTGATAGGTCCACATGGGTGTATCCATGTCTGACGTAATGATGCTACTAGTAGCATGGTCTACGTAACCATGACAAGAGGATCATGGCATAGAGAGCAAGGCTATGAAGACCAAAAGGGAACATCATGGTTAAATACCTCCCTAGCTAAGAGGGAGTGTTGATATTATGGTGTATGTGGGAGGTATTAACCTCCATATGTAACCTTGTACTAGAATATAATATTCTAAAACCAAGAGGAACCCTAATAAAATGTGTCAAAACCCTGGAAGAAAAGTTGGATCAGCAGAATAAGTAATATTGAAGTATTATATACAGAAAAGGACAGGTTAACCTTGCTCGAAGAGACACCTGTTTACCTGGATAGATTAGTATAAATAGAGGATGTCTTGGATCATTTTTTTTCTCTCTCACACATTCTTAGTCACCCAAAAACAATGCATAAGTTTGGAGGAGGAGCAACAACAACTATAGTTGTACATTTTTCTCTTTTTCAGTCTTTCTGGTACTTTCTCTTGTGCGCTACCCTTGGAGAATGTGCACTCTCTTGGTTATCTATTGGTGATAGTGTGGATCCCTGGAATGATTCTTTTTGTCAAAGGTTAAGGTGCTCGAAGGTGGATTTATGCCTATGGTTGGATGACAATGGTGTAGCATTGTCTATGGTTAAACGAGCACATAAAAAATTATTCTAACAAGATTGACCTATCAAATGAATAGTCTGGGAACAAAATTGGTGGTTTGGTTTGTGACAAAAGTGAAGTGTTGAATTTTGGAAAAAGTCGTGACTTGTGAATATACCTATGGGAACCCCTTTTGTAAACGAAGCATACATTTTTTTGGTGAACCGAGAACTTGGGAAACACAAGACTTGTTGCAGACTTAATCGTAGAGTTCGTCACAAACTTTTGAAGAAGTCTTCAAGAGAATTATTAGGTGCCTTGGAAGAACCCTTTGCAAGTAGAGTGAATATACTTGGAGGACCATCCATGGCTGGGTTGCATGAAGATGGAAGTGACACCAAGAAGGAGACCAAGAAAAGCAAAACGAAGGATCAACTTGTTATATTGGAAACAAATATTGAGTAGATGATGGACGCAATGTGCCAGGATGGGGAGAAGGTTGAATAAATGGAGATCGATATAGGAAATATGAAGCATGGGATTAATTAAGCCATCCTGGAGTGCCAAGAAACCATGAACTTGATTATTGTCACCTTGACCAAAAACATTCTAGATAAACTCAAGGAAACAGAGGATGCAGTTGCCTTAGTCACACAAAAGTTGAAGGACCAAGATGACACCATCACATTATTGAAATGAGATTTGGCCAATAGAAAAATCTCTATTGTCATGCTGATGAGGATCAATATAAAGGAACTGGAGCCATACGATGATACTCGTAACGCTAAGTTGTTTGACAACTTCTGTTGGGACATTGAGCAATACTTGGAGTAGTTGAACAAAAGTTCGAACGAAGCCAAGGTGAGTGTTGCAACTATGTTCTTGATAGGAACTGCTAAGCTCTGGTGGAGGAACTGAGTGGAATACTTGGAAGATGGGAGAACCATTGAGAAGATCGAAAACATGGCAGAGATGAAGGCAACCTTGAAGGTACAATTTGGTCCCAGAAACCAAGCATGGATCTCAAGAAATCAATTGTTGCCTCTCAAGAATTCTAGTAATATCCAAGCCTACATCAAGGAGTTCACATGTCTCACGTTGGATATCAAAGACATGTTGGAAGAATATGTACTTTTCCGCTTCATGAATGGTCTTCATCCATGGGTGAAAAGTGAGTTGCGATGCCAAAACATGCAGACTCTTGTGACAACCATCACCGCAACAGACAAATTGTTGGACTTTAGGGGTAAACCCAAGATAGGTCCTAGGAATAATGAGGACACCCAAGGTGAGAAGTAGCAACAAGGGAAGGGGAAGAAGAAGTACAAAGGAAAGATGAATACATCCAAGGGAAGTGAGGATAATGCCAATAGAACACACTCAATGAAAGAGAAAAAGCCAATTTCATGTTGGATTTGTGCCAAGGAACACTATGCGAAGAATTGTCCCTTGAAACAGAAGTTGAATTCTTTGGAGAAGGATTACAACCCATATATTGGGGTATTGAAGGTCTTGAACATTGTCATGGAAGGTGAATCCACAAGGAGCCAATAGCAATATGAGACAAAGCTTTTCTATGTGTAGGTTGAACTCAATGAGAAGTCAACGATGACCATGGTGGACAATGGGGCGACTCATAACTTATTGAGAGAGGATATGGTGCAGAGGCTTGGGATGCAACTTGAACCAATGCAAACAATCTTCAATATAGTCAACATAGGTGTAGAGATGTTTTTTGGTGTAGACAAGGATGCCTTGTTGAAGCTTGGTGACTAGTGCAAAAGGACGAGTTTCATGATTGTTCCTATAGACAATTTTGAAGTTGTGTTCGGATAGGTGTTCATGAGGAAGGAAAAGGCATCACCTATTCCTCACATGAAATTTTTTTCCATTTTCTCAGTATAGACTCCATCTTTGATTCCAACCATAAGGAGGAAGGAAGGGGGTACATGGATTTCCTCCTGACAGATGGTTGTTGTAAACAACCTCGTGGGGATGAACTTGGATAATGTGGGATGATGGTTGGACAAAACAACATAGAGAATGAAAGGAGACTTGTGTCAATGGAATGGAGGATTTCTAATGTTGAATACATAGTTGGAGATTTGTCTAAGATAGTGGATGGCTTGGCATATTTATATTTGAAGTTTGATGAATCACAGTGAATATTGGAGGAAGTCATACATATGAGGATGTCATAGCAGTTCATTTAATAGGAGAAGAGACCATTCGTGGACCAAGAGAACATGAGGGAGACATGGAAACCTTGGTGGAGGATAACCAAGGAAGAGGTCGATTCCTCCTCTAGTGGACTTGAGCATGGTGAATGGCCATATCGTGTTAGAATGACTTGTTGAGGAGTGTGAAGGCAGAATCGGTTCAAGTGTATTGATACTTATGTATATAATGTAGAAGTACGACGACTCTCTGTTGATCACATTGGGATAGATTGGAGATGAGGCAGATGAACCAACCAACCATCCCCCTTCACCTTCAAACTAGACCATAACACATTGGATCATTGTTTCGGTGGGAGGCAGTAAGGCCTATGGGGTGCCTTGGTGAAGTCAGTTGGGAACACAGTTGGGTGACTTGACATATTAGAGGAAATGAGGAGTTACGAATGTGACAATTTTGCAGATAGAAAAGGGTGTTTGAAAGTGGAGATGTGAGTTCTTGGGATAAAGGCACGATGATTGGACTAGCTACCCAATCAATCAAAGTCACAAGGGGATCCAATGCACAAAAGCATGAGAAAAAATATTGGAGTATGGAAGAAATAGTACGTCAATGAGGAACGACACTTTGTAGACTCATGTAACTTCCTAAGGGGAGTTTTCCTCTACGAAAGTAGTCGATGAGAAAAAAATTGTTGAGTGGTGACGATATTTGGAGATGGGGAAGAGTCACCATGGAGATCGATGAATGTTTTCAGGGACGATGTAAGGTCTCCCATGATACCCACCAAGTGCACACACTCCTTGGAAAGACTCAGGGATGAGTTGGGAAAGAGAACACAAGGGACATGCAATCGATTGGATGAGAGAAGACATGTGGGTGTGGGAAAGAGAAACTTGGGCGCATGATGGTGATGTGTGGAAACAAGGGGGAACACACCTTACTTACCTTGCAAATATAGATGGAGACTTGGGTTTCTTTTGGGCAAGGATGGGGTGACTTGGGCACACACCCAAGGAGTGGACCCACCTACCCTTGGAAGTATGGGAATGTTGGAAAGGTTGGATGACCCCATTTACACACCCACGAAGAGTCACGTCAATCAAAACAAGGAAAAACATAAGGCAATGGGTGCACGCCCAAGGATAGTGCACACCGGTCCAAGAGACATGACAATTGATGGGCACACTAAGTCCACGAAGGGGCGTGACGATTCATTTGGGCATGATGGTTTATGAAGAGGTACAACACACCCAAAGGACATAATGATTCATGATGGTGACCTTTGGAGTCCATATAAGAGCACAAGGGAAGACAACCAAAGAAGGGAGATAGAGAAAAAAGGCATAGTGAGAAAATCTGACACAAAGTTCTGAGGGAAGGTAGAACTGAGGCAGAGTTAAGAAAATGGAAGGACAGTAGCCAAGGGTGGGACACACACAAATAGTTTAGGGAAGTCTAAATGCAGGTTTACATGAGGCATGCTATGAGGCAGAACCAAACTCAATGTCAACTTGGTGAAGTATGCGACAGAGAAGGGACAACAAGTTTGCTGTAGGGCGCACATCTGGGGTGCACTGTAGGAGGTTGTGTAGGTGGTTACAATAAAGAGTCTTGGTGTGATGAATCTATGTATGAATGTCTTGGTGAAGTGAGGTGAGTCATGCGACTCTGCCCAAGTTGTAAGTCGAGCCGATAGTGCTCATATTGTAATTGTTTCACAATAATAAGACTTAGCTGGGTGTTAGGCACGTCTTGTACTACCCACACTTTTTCTGTGCATGTTTCTTGTTTGTTTCACAAGTGTTCTCTTGGTTTCAGATGTTCTTGGATGTATTCTTAAGTGAATAAGTGTTAAGTTGTTAACAAGATTGTTGAAGTATACTCAAGCGAGTTGTATAGAGTTGGAGTGTGACTCTCCCATAGCCTAGAACAAAGTATGTGTGTTTCTTGTTACACCCCCTGCCCATATCTAGGAGTAACCAAGGAGATCAAGTATCGAGGCTCGGAGGTAGCAGACACAGAGTGCCAAGAGTTGGATGACCAACATATCCCATACAACCCCTCCTCTTCACCACATTTTACCATCATCATCCACAACAAAGCAACATCCACCACATCTGTATGGTCCACGTGAAGGTAGAAAGTATTAATTCATAAGGTAACTATTCAAGTTTCATGGTAAGTGTCATTTTAAAATTTGAATGAGTTTCAAAGGATTCTTTTTGATTATCTAATGTTTGCATGGAAGTTATATTTTTTTCCAAATTTCACCTTGGTGGTTGTCCCGGTATCCTCGTAAGTGTTGTCACTCTCGGGGAAATGGGGTGCTACTAGGGGGTCTTCTTGAAGATCCATCATACCATTCCTAACCATACTTACCACTTTCCATCATATTTCCCTTTTGTTTCCTCATATTTTAGGTTTTTGGTTACATGTACCCCCAAAAGGATTGTACCTCATTATCTTATGGCAAGAAGGGGCTAAAGGCTGAGAGGGATTGTTGATGGCATTAAATAAATAAATAAAGTAAAGAGAAGTCGTGACCAAAATATAATGGAGGGGTAAAGGGTAAAGAAAAATACAGCCCATACTTAAGCTCTACCCCCCCATTTGATGGTCACCGCTAAGTCTTGAGTGAAAATAAACACCTCACTTATAAATAAGGACTTTAAGATACCCCACCATAAATCAAAAACAAGGAATGCTATGCTTGAAACCTTTTTAAGGGAACTCACAAATAATAATAAAGAAAATTGCATAAAAGGGGGATTAAACAAAGAAATCATTGGGGAAAGGGTAACTCAATATGTCAAACACCTTCTATAAAGGCGCCCATGGAAATGAGACCATACATGACCTTGCATGTCAATGACCCCATGCCAAATTTTTTTTCCTACAAACCACCTCACATTCATTACATGGATTATATAGGGTCCACTTGGGAAAAATCCCTTTACTTGGGTCCTAGCACACCCAATAACTTACTTGGATAACCCTCCCATACTTAAATTTGGAAAATTGTATAAAGTCTATGAGCGTGTATGAAATATGAAAGGGGGGATATAATGTTACTTGTTTGGGTGGCTCTTGTATTAAATATGATTTACTTGGCATGATTCTATGACCGATGGACCCTTAGAGGGCAAACTTTATTTGTCTTTGTTGGAATATATTGATCACATCATTCATGAATATGCTAAGCCACTTGGGATCTTCATAGGAGAATAAATCCCATCAGATGGATGGTGTTGGCCCATGATTGGATGGAATATATGATGATATTTGCACCATTGTATGACTTCATGCCTCGTGAGAGAGGCTTAGCATGATGAAACACACCTGACATCACCCCTCATTGCTTGAGCGTTGCATTATTTGACCATGATGTCATGCTTATAGAGGCTTGACATGGCATGATGATGCACTTAGTGATGATATGTCACAAGGGTGGTGCCTTAACCCATTATTTTTTTGATTTTTGGATCATGAGGATGACATGGAACCCTTGGGATGATGATGCCCTAGCCTTTGGAGGATTCTCACCCTACAATTTTCCCTTCGAGGAGATGTTGGAGGTGTTAGAACTAGGAATTACCCTCAGACTGTAATGAGAATAAGCCCATTACCCATCAGTTTATACAGTAAATGTAAATGAGTTTTAGGTGGTCAAATGGAGAAGACTCAATGATAATAACGTTCTAACTCAGAAATATGGACTAGCATGCATAACCAATTGAGGTCTGGAATCAACTTCAGTCAGTAAGTTGGAGTAAGGGTGAATAGAGGGAAGACTTTGGTGAGGAGAGTGTAGAGGTATGCCTAAGGAGGAAAAACTTAAACACAAGGTCCTCTTGGATTTAAATTTCAAGGAATATGAAAGAAATCATAACCGTACTATAATCAAACATTTATCATAATACAGTTACAACAATCCATGTGAATTGATCAAACATGTACTCTCTCAGTATCAGAGGAAAATAAGATGGAGTAAGAAAGATGACTTAGATTAACCAAGATGTCTCAAAAACAAATACATAACCAGAGAACCAGTTGTTCTCAATCAAAATATTACAATATCAGGGAGCCTAACTCAACCATTCGACCATTACAAAATATCAAAAATTCCTATATATAAGCATAACTGCCGCAACCATCAAGAGTGTGATCGGATTGTTGCATTCAAAGTTTTCAATCGACATCTGCTCTGTTAGAATGTGCAGACAATCTTCTACTGTCAAACACGAGCTCTAAATCTTCTAGTCTTTCTGGCTTTCCATTTATGTGCTGAGATGAGGTTTCAACCACCTTCCTCAGTTTCAATAACTGTCGTCATCGAGATCAGAATGGGGCCTGACATCCATGAATACTCCAGGCGGCACCAACAACTTTCTCCAGGTCAATCCTGACGCCTCGAGGCCATGCAAATATTCTTCTGTGGCCAATACGGGTGCAACATGTGGCTCGATTTAATCTGATTTGAGGGTGGTTTGACTGTGAAAACCCAAACATTTTCGTTTCCCTTTGAAAATCATGGGAAGAATGCCACATGCTTTACAACAAGATGCTCCTGAGGTTAGATCTGAATCACTGTCTGATTCCAATGAAATATGCTGCAAATTCTTGTGATAACATCTGGCTCCACAGTGGATGGCATGATCCTTGCGAGTTGCCAAGAACAAGTAGTTCCAGTGCCTTAGCTGTTGGGCTATGGAGTCATGCTTAGAAAACATCCTGCTAAAGGAAACATACTGAGAACTTAAACTATTCTATTTTAAAATAAAAAACAAACACACCTGATCCCGAGGGAGATTATTTATGTACAAAACCTAAACTGTCTGACTTTTACAAAGGGCTAGGTGAAGTCAAACTTCCACCATAGCCATTCAAACTATTTGATAACTAAATCCTTCATGTCACCGCAAATGATCCATAAGAAACAAGGAAAGCGTGATAGCTAGCTAATTTCATTCTTATGATCACCCATATTACCTTCAAATGCTGATAAAAAGATCAAGCCTGCATGCTCCAAAGAATTTGAAAAGTGCAACTTTATGTATTCATCGACAGGGTCATGAAACTGAAGGCAACACATGATTAACTTATGAAAGGTTACCTTCACTGTTTCAAAACTGCTGACAACTTGCTTGATGTCCTCTCAGGCACGCTTGATTGAATGATAGCCACATGCATCTATGGGTAAAATAGATTCTTACTGTGAACTGTAGGTACAAGTGGAAGTAGGATGGACGTAGGTGGCTGCTGATCCAATGATGACTGTGGATTTACTTCAGGCAACGAATAACTGATCTCTTCATGTGCCTCAACTAAGGGTTTCTCCTGATCAAAACTTCAGGTTATGTCTTCTGTGACAAGTCCAACCTCTACATCATCCTTACTATATTCATAGTGATCATCTATAAGATAATCTTGCTGCTCATTATCACTAGAATATTTATCAAAAATGGGATGCCCTTCACATCCATGATCAACCTTTAAAACAATAATTTCATCAAGAATATAACTGTTAAAAATATCCATTTCAGGAACAATAGTAATTGCTGCTTCCAGCTGTTCATACACGGGATTTTCATCAAGACATGGCTTCTCATTGATACCTGCTTCAAAGAAAAAATCATCCACAGTCTTTCCCTCATAGGGGCAACAAGTAAAACCCCACTCATGTTTAGAGTTGATATGATACTGACCTTGAATTCTTCCACAAGCTCAGATGTTCTCCTCCACTTCCTCAACATCCATGAACAACTGTGATAAAGATGTAGATTTTCTTTCCCTAAGATAAAAAAAAAGGTCAGAGTGATGAGACACTATGTAATACACCATGGCAGCGGTCTCAAAAGGTTTAATTTCCAAGGGAAGGCTGGAATACAAGCTATTAAACCTTCGATTAAAAGCAGACAAAACTTCCCCTTTTCCCCTTCTCAAAGTAGTGAACTCATGTAGGTATTGATCAAATGACTTGTTATCACCCCAATACCTTAAAAATGTATTGCATAATTCAACCCAGGAACCAATGGAGTCAGTTTCCAAACCCTTAAACCATACACCAACATCTCCTAACAAGGATTTGGAAAACAACCTCATGGTAACATCCTCATAAATGATCTCAAACTGATCAATAAAGTTCTTGAAATCCTCCACATGCCTCACAACTGTAACATGATCCTCTCCAGAAAAATGGGGAAAGTACTTAAAGAAATCAGGAGGATAAGGATGAAGATGATATGGAAGCTTTAAAGGTTTAAACAGCTTGTCTCTCTAGTTTGAAAACTAGTGGGCTGAATATGAGGCTTATCACACTGATGGCAAGGCTCAATAGTAACAACAGGATGTGATGAGATTTGAGGAGGCTGTGGATCAATTTCAACCTCCTCAGGGCTGCAAGGGTGATTGAGTTTAGGAGGGGTTTCAATATGAATCTCATCTTTATGACTAGGCTGAGTTGAGGATATAATATCAACATCTACAACACATGCAAAAAGCAAGTCTTCTTCTTCCAAGGATGGATATATAAAGGAAGGTTGGTGATCAACTGAATAAACAAAACACAATATGTGTTGGACTTAATTCACACACACCTAGGATTTATTTTTCCTAAGGTTTTTATTTGTTTATTAGTCATTATCCAGTCTCCTATATTTTAGGAGAGAATATTCCACCTGGAGAATATTCTCTTTCAGTTCACACTTCAGTTCGACTAGTTGAGTTGAATTTAGATGTTGCATTGGGATCATCACCATGCAACATTGGGATCATCACCATGCTAATTCGACCTTGCCTTGGTATCATCACCAGAGTGGCGCATTAGCCTTGATTCCCTCAGTTAACTCCTCACTACTCTCTGTTCAGTCAGTTAACTGAAGACTAGTTGACTAGTTAACTCGACTAGGTGGCAGCTCACTCCCGTAACTGCCTGAGAGACTAGAATAGGTGGTAGTTCACTCCCGTAACTGCTGGTGTGTGTCCAGATCACTCTAGACCACCACTATGGTGACTTGGTTCACCTCAAGTCGAACTCATTGAGTTATACAGAGTATATCATGTGTAAATTATTCATTATTCACAACGGTTAATGCGAATTCTTCCATTCTTTCTCTCCTTCTTCTTTCTTTTCCAGTTCTCTTTGAAAATGTGTGTATTATTGTTTAGCTAGATCTATTCTATGCAGGTTCAAAACATTTACATGGTATCAGAGCCGATGGATTGCTAAGCAAAATCTACACCAATTTTTTTTGCAGGTACAAAATATTGAAGACAACAGAAAGATGGAATTCCAAAAATAATTCATTCTTACACCTTACAACTATTTTGCATGGAAGGAGAAAATAGCCATACACCTCCGATCCAAAGGGTTGTATAGATTAACCATGAATACATATACAGAACCAACATCAGCCATAGAAAAATCCAAGTACTTAAATCGCATGGATGAGGCACTCAGAACAATTTGCAGTCTTATTTCTCCCGATCTCCTTTTTCATATATCTTCCTGTAAGACTCCCAATGAAGCCTGGACCATATTGGAAGGGCTCTTTGGAAAATAGGATGAGATGAGGGGACACATGCTGGAGGTGGATCTGCTCACATTGGATCCAAAAAGCTTCGAGAATATTCAAGAATTCTTTACAAAATTCAAGGATTTACTGTCACAACTCAAAGCTTGCGGGGTTGATAAATCGAAGGAGGAGAAACAAATGGTTCTCACCATTCTCTCCAAGATTGGTCCTGAATTCTCTGTATTCGTATCCACATTCCATACTATCATATTCTCCTCTGGCGCCACCTGGAAGATGCCTTCTCTTGAGGACTTTATCGAATCCCTGACACAAGAGAAAACCAAGCTCATCAACATGGGCACAATCAAAGGCCCAAGGGAACATTCACTCACTGTGCATGATGGTAGCCACAAATATCAGAAATCTAAAGATAAAGATAAGTGGAAATCTCATGCACATATGAAGAAGGAAGGGTACACAAAACCCTTCACCGATGCCTCTGGATCCAAAGGAGAAAAGGGAAGAAAATGAGAGAAATGCACATACTCTCACAAAGGATTCCATTCAGAATCCACATGCATGCAAAAAAAAATAGATCTGATGTCTCGTATACTTCAACAAAACAACTTTGGAGATCACATCCTCGAGGGTGCAAAGAAGAAGAAGCCAGAAGATTCGAATTCCAAGAAAGGTAATTCTCGCCATGCCTTGATTGCCATCAACTCCTCTCCCGATGCTTGGATCATAGATTCAGGAGCATTACATCACATTGCTTTCCCAGAAGTAGTATATTCTTCTTTGGATGCATGAAAAGGTCCTCCTATTCTGATGGGGGACAACTCTTCTGTCGAAGTCACCGACAAAGGAAGGATTGAACTCACCAACAGAACCTTCGAGAATGTGCTGCATGTTCCCAAGCTCTCTGTCAACCTTCTCTTTGTGTATCAGATGATGAATTTCGGCACCAGAAAGAAAGTCATCTACACACAAAATTCCGTGGACATCTACGACATGCAAACCAACTCCAGGGTTGCTACCGGTGAGGTAAATCATCAGTCTAGATTGTATACATTTTCTGAATTCATTGAACCTGATTCTGCTTTACTGCTTATTCATGCTGATGAAAGTAGTAGGATATGGAACGGAAGGTTTGGACATTTGAATTTCAAATACATGCAACAACTTAGCAAGAACATATTAGTTGATGGTCTACCAGACATCCATTTCTCCAAGGGAGTATGTGAGGGATGTGTTCTCGGAAAACACCCTCAAAATAAATTCGACAAGGGAAAGTCTCAGCGAGCTTCCGCACCTTTAGATCTGATCCATAGTGACGTCATGGGTCCTTTTTTACATCCATCGATCAACAAAGCGAGGTTTTTTCTCATTTTTGTTGATGATTTCTCACGTTTTACATGGATCTACTTTCTTAGGCAAAAATACGAGGCCTTTCAACACCTCAAAGATTTAAAAGCTTTGGTTGAGACACAGTCTAGAAAGAAGATAAAAGTCCTCTGAACTGATAACGAGGGAGAGTATGTAAATCATGAGATCCATAATCTTTTCCATGAGGCAGGGATTCAGGTGCAACATACAGTTTCCTACACTCTGCAGCAAAACAGAGTTGCTGAGCGGAAAAAAAGATCTCTAAAGGATATGGCATCTTGCATGTTGCATGCAAAGTCACTACCATAGAGGCTATGGGCCGAAGCAATTAACTGTGCAACATACATCCAAAACATATCTCCCCATAGATCTATCAAGGATAAGACCCCCTACGAGGCTTGGAGCGGCCTCAAACTGGAAGTGACCTATTTTTGCATTTTTGGTTCTCGTGCATGGGCCCAGATTCCCTCTGAAAAGAGGAAGCCACTTGATCCACAAAGCACTGAGTGCATTTTTGTTGGATACCCTGACGGTGTGAAGGGATATTGGCTTATTGATTCTTCCTTGGACTGGCTCATCATTGAGCGTAGTGTCCAATTCGAGGAAAGTGTCTCGCATGCACCTCAACAATCGCATGCAGACACCTTCATTCTTCCACCTATCCGAGATGATGAGCATGCACATGCCGACTCTTCTTCAGATGAGCGTTCTGATTCAGAGGACTCAGAGGATTTAGATTCAGATTCAGAGTCAGTACAGTCAGATGCAGAGTCAGAGCATCTAGATGTAGTTGCAGAGCCAGAGCAGAGGCCCAAGTGGGCACAGACTACTCTTCAGGATGCATGGGATCTCGTAGGTGATCCAACCGATACTAGGAAGACTCGATCTGATTTTGAGGAGACTTCTGTTGCACTCATTGCCACTGAACCATTTCCTTATAAACATCTTTTATTGGTTCATTCTTCAGATCCACAGTCTTATGGTGAGGCTATTGGAAATCCCTTTTGGGAATCTGCCATGCAGGAGGAGTACAAATCCCTCCTCAAGAACCAGACTTGGGATCTGGTTCCCCTTCCTTCTGGGAGGAAACTTGTCAGATGCAGATGGGTCTACAGGACCAAGAGCACAACAGATGGATAGATGAACAGATACAAATCTAGGCTTGTCGCCAAAGGCTTTTAGCAGGTTCAGGGTATTGACTATGATGAGACCTTCGCTCCAGTAGCGAAGATGGATTCCATACGATTGGCACTTGCCATTGCGGCAACCAAGGGATGGGAAGTCCATCAGATGGGCGTGAAGAATGCATTTCTTCACGGTGATCTCTCTGGGGAGATCTACATGGAGCAACCCCAGGGATTTATGCAGGACTCATCTTTGGTCCGTCGACTGAAGAAGTCACTTTATGACCTCAAGCAGGCTCCGAGGGCATGGTATGCCAAGATGGACTCCTACCTATTGTCACAGTACTTTGTACATTGTAAATCATACCCGAATGTATATGTAATGTCCCCAAGGCCGAGCCCATTTGTAAATATGATGTATGAAATGAATTGTAAATATGTGTTATAGGATGGTGAGCCAAGTTTGTATAAGCCGTTGGGCTTATGTGATTGTTAGGCCAGAGAGCCTAAGGGTTGGAGGCCAAGGGCCTAATTTTGTACTTTTATGTATGTAGAACATTTAATAAAATTGTAAACACCGCCAGGTGTAGAATGACCACGATGAATGAGTGAATGGGGATTGAGCTTCCACAGAGAAGGCAAGGGATTAGGGGCTGGAAGGTGGGAAAAGGGGCTAAGTGTTTAGCCTAGGGGGATTAAGCCTGGGAATAATATTTTATTATTATTCCAAAAGAACATGTGCCATTTATATTTTATCCTAAGTTCCTAACCATGAGGAAGGTGATGTGTGCTGGGAAAATGCATGCAGTTTCCAGGGCAACAAGTGTCAGCCCCGATCCATGCAAATAAAATGGCCAAGATGAGCCATGAGAGGGTCCTCGCCCATTTCTACTGAGACTTCCTGAGCGTGTACGGGCTCTGAGTAGTACAACCGACCTGAGCTTTGTAGAGAACCCTCGTGCTTCCCTGTGAGCCGAAAATCCCGTGTTTGGCTCTGAAAACCCATGTATATTCTTCATTCTGAGCCGTGGAACCTGTGTCATTCCCTGCGTGGATTGTTTGTCACACGTTCCTGAGAACCAACCCTGTGAGACCTTGCACCATTACTAAGCCTGTTTCCAAAGCCCGTGTTTGTTTTTCCGGTTGGATGTGGTGGCCACGCAGAGCTGGACTGCGCATGGCTTGCTGGCCAGTGCAAGTTGTGATTGAGCCTGTGTATGACCTCTCTCTAGGTGAGGGAGGTGACTGTTGTTGGAAGAGGCAGGTTGTCAGGCCTGTGAGCAATTCTCTCCATGTGAGAGAGTTTGCTGGGAAGCGGTTTCTTCTAGAGAGTGTCCGGCACCAGCTTCAGGCTCTGAGACTTCCTGATCCGGCTTGTTGCCGAGACCCAGAGAAGGAGGTTAGCATCGATGGACTGTGCTTGTGAAGGTGTATACTCCCGGGAGAAACAGGCATGTGGGGAATGAGAGTTTGGTAGTAGTGGGTGTAAGATGGCATCTTGGGAAGAATCCTTCCGAATTTCTATGCTATTTTCCCTGTAACCTCAGCCTAGCCTAGGATTCCTTGCCTTGGGGTGGAGCTTAGTCCCAGCTCGGGGGTGACCCACTGCTGAGCTAATGAGTAGTGCGGTCTAAGGCTGGGAGGTTCGTGGAAGGCCTGCACTTGGTTGGTGGAACTGCCACTGTTTCAAAGATAAGTACCTGTTTATGCCTTAATCATGTTTTGCATGACTGTGCTGCTTATGTTATCATGAATTCCGCTGTGTATATGAATTAATATTAAATAGTATTGATTGTTGATTATGGCAGTAATTCGTATGAATACTCTGTGTAGAATGTGTTTAACTTGTTTTAAATGCATGTGATTAATTGTGAGTGAGAATGTTGTTATTCTGCGTAGTAACACCTACACAGTAGTGAGTGAAAGGGGTGTTATAGTATACATGCTCAGGATGATTGATTCACTTCTACTTTTAGTTTTATATGTTGATGATTTGCTGATCACCGGTTGCTCGATTTCAGCGATTGTTACAATCAAGAGGATTCTTCATGACAGGTTTTTGATGATGAACATGGGTCTACTACACTTCTTCCTTGGACTTGAGATCAGTCACAATGCATCAGGCATCAAACTGTCTCAAGCCAAGTATGCACAGGATCTCCTTGAGAGATTTAACATGATAGACTGCAAGTCTGCTCCGACTCCTTTCCTATCAGGAGTCAAACTTGAGGATGGCGGGGAGACTCCACTGGTTGACAACACACTATACAGACGGCTAGTGGGGAGCTTGTTGTATCTCACACACTCCAGACCAGACCTCTCATATGCAGTTGGTGCAGTTTCCAGGTTCATGCAGGAGCCACATGAGCTACATTGGAAAGCTGCAAAGTGTATCCTTCGATACATATAGGGCACCATCACCTTTGGGATTCATTATGCAACATACTCTACATTAGATCTCATTGGTTTTACTGATTTCGAATGGGATGGCGATAACATTGATCGCAAGTCCACATCTGGTTACTCACTCAGTCTTGGTTTCGAGCCTATCTGTTGGTCGAGCAAGAAGCAAGCTACCATTGCTCTATCTTCAGTCGAGGCAAAGTACAGAGGGGTAGTTAACATAACCATTCAGGCTATGTGGCTACAACATTTTCTCACTGAGTTGGGCATTCAGTTTCATCGGTCGATCGTCATTTGGTGTGAAAACCAGAGCACTCTGAAGTTCTATAGAGATCTAGTTCATAGGCAGCAGATGAAGCACATAGAGATCCACATGCACTACATTCGGGACTTAGTACATGAGGGGATCATCGACTTACAGTTCTGTCCTTTAGCAGAACAAATAACAGACATCTTCACCAAGACCTTCACTAAGAAGAAATTCCATTCTCTGCGAGGTCGTCTTGGAGTGAAGGACACAGTTGCCTAGCAACTGTATTTCTTCTTTTTACATGCATTGTACCTTGAGGGGAGGGTTTTCCCATGAGGTTTTCCCTCTTTCCTCACTTTATTTTCAGTGTATCTTTTGTACTTGGGTACCTAACATGGCCTCGTTGCTGGGACCCAATCTTTATTTTCATGATAATGATGTCCAGGGGGGGTGTTGGAGTTACTTCACACACACCTAGGATTTATTTTTCCTAAGGTTTTTATTTGTTTATTAGTCATTATCCAGTCTCCTATATTTTAGGAGAGAATATTCTCTTTCAGTTCACACTTCAGTTTGACTAGTTGAGTTGAGTTTAGATGTTGCATTGGGATCATCACCATGCTAATTCGACCTTGCCTTGGTATAATCACCAGAGTGGTGCATTAGCCTTGATTCCCTTATTTAACTCCTCACTACTCTCTGTTCAGTTAGTTAACTGAAGACTAGTTGACTAGTTAACTCAATTAGGTGGCAGTACACTCCCACAACTTTCTGAGAGACGAGAATAGGTGGAAGTTCACTCCCATAACTGCTGGTGTGTGTCCAGATCACTCTAGACCACCACTATGGTGACTTGGTTCACCTCAAGTCGAACTCATTCAGTTATACAAAGTATATCATGTGTAAATTATTCATTATTCACAACGGTTAATGATAATTCTTCCATTCTTTCTCTCCTTCTTCTTCCTTTTCCAATTCTCTCTGCAAATGTGTGTATTATTGTTTAGCTAGATCTATTTTGTGCAGGTTCAACACATTTACAATATGATCCTTTTTATATGTGAAGGGAAAACCAAAAATGAGCTGATAAAGAATAACAAAAGTTCATGAAGAAATCTCATAAGTGGATACCTAGTCATTCCCTTCATCTTTCTGTCAGTAGGTTACTCCCCAGTGGAGTCTCTGATTGTGGAGTTGCCAGGTAGATGATTACAATCAATTTTCTATATCCCTCTCTTGTCTACCATCAAGAGGTAGATCTATGTCGTTCTTCCTAGGGAGCTCTTCAATCTGCTCAAATCCATCCTCGACAACGATGCCATTTATGTTAGCACTAGGAATCACCCTCACACTGTAATGATAATAAGCCCAATACCCATCAGTTTATACAGTAAATGTAAATGAGTTTTATATGGTCAAATGGAGAATACTCAGTGATAATAATGTTCTAACTCAAAAATTTGGACTAGCATGCATAAGCAATTGAGGTCTAGAATCAACTTCAGTCAGTAAGTTGGAGTAAGGGTGAATAGAGGGAAGAATTTGGTGAGGAGAGTGTAGAGGTCTGCCGTGGACATCAGGTATTCCAGCAGCCTAAGGAGGAAAAACTTAAACACAAGTTCCTCTTGGATTCAAATTTCAAGGAAGATGAAAGAAATCATAATAGTACTATAATCAAACATTTATCATAATACAGTTACAACAATCCATGTGAATCAATCAAACATGAACTCTCTCAGTATCAGAGGCAAATAAGATGGAGTAAGAAAGTTGACTTAGATTAACCAAGAT
>ML784804.1:278065-309517 GCA_009831015.1 Picea engelmannii
TTTTACTTTATTTAACCATTCATCAATCATTCATTAGTTAAGAAACAATAATCACTTACAAACTCAAATCACAATGCACAAAGTTTAACATGGAAACCCAATCAGGATAAAATCATAAAACTTATCTTTATAAATGTTTGTAGGAACCAACCTACTGTTACAAATATTGTAGGCACCAACCTATTAGAGACACCAATATCCTTAACTAAGCACCAAATCATCAAGTTGTAGGCACCAACCTACTGGAGACAACAATCTCCTCAACTAAGGGACAACTCAACAACGCTTGTAGGCACCAACCTAATGTTACAATATTTGCAAGCACCAACTTGCTGGAGACACCAATCCCCTCACCTGAGCACCAAATCAACAAGATATGTGTAGACACCAATATAAGATATTCATACATAAAGTACTTCTGACTTCACCTGCATGCTTCATTCCATAGACAATCCTTCAAACCTTAGTCACATGTAGCCTTCATGCCCCAACGAGCCTCATAGCATCATTCCAAGAATGTAATCATTAACGAAAACATCAACTGATGGCAACATAAAAACCTCCAAATAGTGCACACAACAACATCACATACCTTCAATCCTTCATAGCACACCTTGAGAACAAGAAAGATCCTAATAAAATCCCCCAGACTTCTCTTTCACACCTTTAGATCCCAAAAAGACACCCCATCTTCTTTAGTGCACCTTAGATCACTTCTATGCACCTCAAAATTGATCTCTTGCTTGGTTTCACTATAAATGAGCACATCTATCATGTATTTATATTAATTTTGTCCCCTCTTTCAGGGACAACCTGTAAATACTGGCTGAGCTGAACTCAATTTTATGGCTGGGTTTTTGGACAAAAAAAGTCATATCTCCTCATTTCTATGGAGTTAGAGGGAGTTAGGTATGTAGGGTAAAAATTCCTTCAAAGATAGAGTATCCAAACTTATCATAAACAATCCAAAAAATAATACTTTCAATTGTCTCCATTTTGCAATCTTTATCTTGGACATTTATAGGCTTGTAATATTTATATTGGACATCTATAGGATCCCCCAATATTTGACATCAATGACAAAAATATTTCCAACAATCTCCCCCTTTTTCATTAATGGAAACCCTTAGTCAATTCTGATACTCCCCCTATCTGCAACTTTACTTGTGTCTGCAATTATTCATTTGTCTGCAACTTCTCCCCCTTTGACATCGATGGAAAAAGGTTTCTCCCCCTAAGATTTTTCTTCCCTTTACTAATGAGATGAGAGAGATATCACTCCCATTCGACATTTTTCTCCTTTGATTTCATCGAGTATGTATACATCGCTTGAGGTTCCGTTTGCATTTTCCACTAATATTCTTGAAGTTGCTTCCCTTATATCACACCCTTTAAAATGAAATGTGAGGTTGTAACCTTGATCACACATTTGGATGACTCTTAGAATATTTTTCTTTAACCCTTCAACATACAAGACATTTTGTGTCTTTGTCTTTCCATTATCAAGACTAACAATACATTTTCCAACCATGCTTGCAGAAGCATTATCTCCAAAAGTAACACTACCTCCTTTTTCTTCCTTCATGGTAGGAAACTTGGTCTGGTCCCCTGTAATGTGTTTTGAACATCCACTGTCAATGTACCATTTGTTCCCTTTATTTTTAGAATAAAGTGCAAGTCCAAATTCTTCCTTCTTTGATTCTTCTTTCTTCCTTTTCTACACCTTGGTGTATTCTTCTCTATGCTTGATAAGAACATCTTCTTCCATGTTTTTTTAGGATAATTTATTATGCTGCTTCTACAGTCATGTGCTATGTGCCCGTAGATATTTCACTTATAACATTCAATATTGTAATCAAGTAGGGGAGCAAATGAATCATAGTTTCTGTTAGCAAACCCATGATAATTTATGTTTTTTTTGCTCACATAATCATCCTTTGAGGTCTTATAAGAACCTCTATTTCTATTTATCACATGATCATTTCTTGCATAATCTCTACAACCTATTTACTTATGACAAAAATTATTGCAAGAAAAACAATCGCCAAGAAACAGATTTTGGTACCGGTTTGTGAAAGGCCTTCTTGGTGGAAAATATTTTCTGAACTCATTCTTGTTATTCTTGTGCGAAGACTCAAGTTTCTACTAGTCATCATTTCCTTTCCTACTACTGCTTTCATTTTTTATGGAGCCTTTGAGAATATTGTCATAGATTTTAGAATTTTCCTTTTTTGATGGCTTTGTGACCTTAATGCTTGCATTTCCCTTGGGGGTCTTTTGTTTTTTGTCATATCCAAGACCTGTCTTGATGAATGGTGACCTTTGGAAAATGAAAATATTATCCAAGTTTTCAGTACTCTTTCCAAACTTCAAGCTTCCATTCAATTGATCGATTGGTTTCTCTAATTCCTTTCTTAAGGAAACGATTTCAACCTTTAGCTTCTTGCAATTTTATTCCTTTTCTTTCAACTAGATTCTCACCAATTTTTCTATCCTTTTTGCTTCTTCTAGTTGAGTCTTTAGGATGATAATTTTCTTCTCCGTTTATTCAATATCATGATACTCCTCTTCATATTTTTTCAATTGTTCTTTCTGTTTCTTTTTCTTAAGCTTGTCTATTTTTTCTAAGGCACTGATGAGTTTTTCTTCAATATCTTCTTCTTCTGGATATGTTTTTTTCTTTCTAACTATATTCATTTTCTTCATCAATAGGCTTTGTTTCCATGGTTTTGGAGAGATATTCTTCTTCATCATCACTATATTCCCTGTATGAATATGGACACTTAGCAGAAAAAATTCCTTTTCTACCACACTTAAAGCATTTAAAGGGTAGCTTGCCTTTGTATTTGTCGGGTCCTCCTTTTAGATTTCTCACAAATTGTGCTTCTTCTGTCCCCGATTCACGGTTGGAACAATCATCAAATCTCTCTTTATAAATGTTTTGTAGCTTGTTCCAAATCTATTTAAATGATGTACACTTCATTACCTTGACAATCTCAGAATATGATAGGCCACTCAATATGGCATCTATTACTTTTTCATTGTTTTAACTTGACTCCTTCTCAACTTCTGCAAATATATATTCATTATTATACTCCATGATGCATAATCTGTTCCATCAAATAAAGGAGCTATGTGTGTAGGGAGACTTTCCTTACAATTCATATGTGCTCAAGATATGTCTTCTAGTGGTTAAATTGTTTATGAAGGAACTTTCTTTGAAACCAATTATCGAACTTATGATTATACTGAGAGCGGGGGGGGTGAATCAATATATGATACTTTTTACTTTATTTAACCATTCATAAATAATTCATTATATGAGAAACAATAATCACATATAAACTCAAATCACAATGCACATAGTTTAACATGAAAACCCAATCAAGAGAAAACCATAAAACTTATCTTTATAAATGTCTATAGGCACCAACCTACTAGAGATGCTAATCTCCTTAACTGGGCACCAAATCAACAAGATGTATGCATCAACATACTAGATACACCAATATCCTCAACTGAGCACCAACTCAGTAGCACCTGTAGACACCAACCTACTGTTAAAATATTTGCACCAACTTGCTAGAGACACCAATCCCCTCACTTAAGCACCAAATCAACAAGATATATGTAGAAAATAATCCAATATATTAATACACAAATTACTCTTGACTTCACCTGCATGCTTCATTTCATAGACAAACCTTCAAGCCAGACAAATCTTCAAACCTTAGTCACATGTAACCTTCATGCACTAGCGAGCCTCATAACATAATTCCTAGAATGTAATCACTGACGAAAAAATCCATTGATGGCAACATCACAACCTAAAAACAATGCACATGGTAACATCATAAACCTTCAGTCCTTCATAGCGCACATTGAGAACAATAAAGACCCAAAGAAAATAGCCCAAATTTCTCTTGCACACCTTTTGATCTCGAAAAGACAACCCAACTCCTTTAATGCACCTCATATCATTTTTGCAAACCTCAGACTTGATCTCTTGCTTGGTTGCACTACAAATGTGCACATCTATCCTGTATTTATAGTAATTTTGTCCCCTCTTTCAGGGCCGACTTGTAAAGACTGGCTGACCCGACCTCGATTTTTTGGCTGGGTTGTCGGATGGAAAAATTCATATCTCCTCATTCCTATGGAGTTAGAGGGAATTCCATATACTGTTGGAAATGTCTTGGAATAAGATTTCCAACCATATAAATTATGATTTAATTTGAGCTAGGTATGAAGGGTAAAAATACCTTCAAATATATGGTATCCAAACTGATCATCAAAAATCCAAAAATAATACTTTCAATAGTCTCCATCTTGCAATATTTATCTTGGACATTTGTAGGCTTGTAATGTTTATATTGGACATATGTATGCGCCCCCTGTCTTTGACATCAATGACAACAATATTTCCAACACAAATTTCTCTCCTTATCCAAAAGACCCTTTGAGAATGAGAGTTAAGGAAGAAATAAGGATAGCTAGGGGTAAGGGAAGGCCAACAACCATGACCCTTCACTTCCCATTCCTTATCCTTCTCTCATATTCATTTTTTTAATATTTTAACTATCACAATTTTCCTTCTAATGTCATTTTGTCTCATTCAACATTTACATTTGCATTGGTTTACAATACTTGCTAACCTTCGTTAATTGTCGAATTACATTATAGGTACCAAGTCTTAAAACCATTTGTTAGTTTGGATCCATTTTGGATCACACCTCCCCATTGAGAAACTTTTTTGTCTCCAAAAGATTGAAGGAAACCATTCTATATCAATGTACCTTCAATTTGATTATCTGGAACATGTCTCTAACTTTGGCTCCTAGCAACAAATCTGACTCTGTTTTTAGATATGGCTCGTAACTTTGACTACCAAATCTGGTCCCTAGCTATGGATCTAGCTTTATTTGTTGGCTCACTTGTTCCACAACATAGAAGTTTTCTCACTGACTCTCAACTATGAGCAATCTCTAGATATGAACTCTAGACTCAACATCCATTCCCATCTCCCTCTCGGTCTTGGAGACAATCCATATTGACAGTAATGAATCCAAGTCAAATGATGGTCTTCTTGTTCAATGTGACCTTAGCACGTTTCCATCATGTAACAACTCCTCAAGGGAAGTGTGGTTTCATTCATCTACTAGGATCAATTGTTTACAAGCATGGAAACAAATCTTCATGGTAATGTTAATTTAATGACCTTCTTGCATACCCCTAAATGTTGGTTATAAGAGTCTTGGTCATTGGTAAGTTGTTTTATTCACTAGTGAGTCATTCTTCAACCAGATTGAAATGAAATAGATGTAATCCCATGATTGAGCTCCTTCTCTTCTCTCTCTTACTTCCACTAAACAACCGCTTGCTTCGTTGGTGAGGCTGACCTCTTGTGTTGTTGCAACTCCTTAGAAAGCACCTTCTTCTTGGGATAGAGGTGCAAAAAAAGATTCACCCCATCTACCCTTTAATCTCTACAATCCTCTTTGTTATGCAGTTTCTAGGTGAAGTCGTCGACACTTATATTCCCAATGACCACTCAAATTGCAATGGTTACAAAATTTCTTGTTGTTGCTGTAAGGACTTCCTAACATGCTCCTACTCTCCATATGCCTCTGAGTTTGTTGTTGGATGGGAGAAGTCTTCTTGCCATTTCTCCTTTGAAAGCAATCTGGATTATAGAAAATTTCTTTCTTCTCCCAGTAGGATGCCTCAATATGGCCTTTCTTCTTGCAAAATGAGCAATACTTTGAGTACCAACAACTCACAACACTATGACCTATGTTCTTGTAGCAGTTATAAACAAGGGATTTCATGTTTCATGAATACCTCTTGGTATTCTTCTTTTCCTGACTAATTGGTTTTATACATCTTTTCAGTGATGGTGCAAGATGAATATTCAAACTCTTCTCATTGCTACCCTTTTGCAATCAACCACATGAATGCTGAGGTGGTAGTGGGATGCCACGTTAACTTACTACTGCCCCTTCTCCTAATGAGCAGGCCAACTTCGACATGTATTTCGCCTTTAAAAATGTAGTATTCATGGTAATGGGATTTTCGCTTCTTCCATTGAAGCCTAGGCATTCATGCTTGACCCCCAGTGTAGCTATAATGGGGCTCAATATGCCTTGTCTTCTTTTTATTATCCCTTGTCCATCATAGCCCATCTACCTTAACAATTTGGAATGAATTCCTCTAGTATGCTTTTCAAATTCACCAAGATTCTCTTGAGGAGTACCTATGGAAGGTGAACTTACCAAATTGGTCTTGGTCATGGTTTTGGCTTGGGCAGTGGCAATAGTAGGTATCCCTCTTGGTGCTCTTGGATAGCTACTTGAAGCCTTGCCAAGGCCTCCTCCTTCTTTGCCAACTATTGTTGTGGTTGAGTCATCATCTACATGAGTCTATCTTCTTGCTAGCTATCCAATTGAATGACCTTCTCACCAAGGTGTATGAGTTGCATTATGTGATTGTCCCAATCTTCCATGATAGTGGTGAGGGAGTATTTGCGTTATTCAAACTTCTTGTTTAAAATTGACAACATTTTGGAAAAAGTCTCAAGGTGATTTTTCATCTCTACCATCCTCTTGTTGAACATCTATACCTTATCTTTCAATTTTCCGTTTTCTTCTTGAAATTGAACATTGTTGGCCCTTAAGTCTTCCAACCTTTATCTATTTTTGTTTCCCATGCTAAAGACTGAAATTTTATATTCAAAGTTCTAGCAACTATCATGGTCAAGGATGCAACTTCTTTGATACCATATGATCCATAAATAAGTGAATTATAGCCCACTTTTTTCAGTGATATAGATCCTCTGTGGAAGTCTCTTATAAGCTCCCTTCTCAGTATTGTACAAACTTCTCTTCCTTTTGGAGGCTACGAGGCCTATGTTCCTATGCCTTGTATAAGGATCTATTCAATATACTATGTACCTAAGTACCTAAGTATATATGGAAATATATCATTAGATAAACCCTTAATCTCAACAAGAATAAACCAAACCATTCACCAAATATTCAACACAAGAATGTAGACAAAACCCTTGAGGTAGGGTAACACGATATATTATTCCTTATGGAAGGAATGCAATCCCAAGCAATACTTTCCTGCGACAATTACAATATTCTTCACTATTCTCCAATACATTGCTTACACTTATTTATATAGTATTATCCATCTCCTAGGAACATTCTAGAGAAGGAATATTCTAGTAGGTGGAACCTTCTAGTAAACCCTCTCACCTTTATTGTGTTCAGACTATTACATGGGCCTTCTTTTGTAGAATTTTTCTCCATACACACTAATACATAACCAAATTCCCATTGGTTACCTCCTTGGGTAGCCCATATTACCTTCCTAGGTATACTACATTCCATCCCCCTTCGCATGTTTTGTTCTCGAAACATGAGAAGAAACCATACAATATGACTCTCTAAGCAATGTATCCAACTGGTAACAAGTACGACCATCCATCCATCCTAATGAAATACAAACATGATGTCCAAATGCTACCTTTCCACCCTGATCTTGATCCTTATCACACATTTGGTGCCCTGGGATTGTTTCTCTATCCTAATATCGTCTTGTAGTGTTGGTATTCCTCCACTGGCCTCTTGATTGGTTTCCTTTTTGGAGCCATGTTGGTTCATAATAAGTGTATCCATGTACACACCCCTACCTTTTTTTTTTTCGATGGAATACCTAAAAGGAAAACCCTGAGTAATTCCCCACTTCATGGATGGTAAACGGGGTAAGACATTAGCCCTTATTATGGGGCCTCACCCCAAGGGGTAACAAGAGATTCAAACCCATGGCCTCCTCCACCAGGGATATCTTCATGTCTAGATCAGAACCACTTGAGCTAACCCTTGGGGCTAACACACCCTTGCCTTAGTGACTGTTGTTTCTCTATATGGCGTGGATGGTAATATACAACAACTTTAGGAATAGATCCTTTTTTCTTCAACTCTACAATACGATGATGCTTTTAGTCAATGATCTCCTTGGCTTATTTATTGCATCATTCCTGGGGCTTTGCTTCATGTCCTTCTGTAGACTATGCCTCTGATTCAGCTTTGGATTCTACAATAACTGCTTTGCTTGCCCGCGTGGGACCTTTTGTCTTACTAAGAGAAACATTTTGCAATGTAATTTTCTTTTCTTGAACCAAAGTTTCACAAACTTCTTTTCCACATTAATATTAATTGTACCCACTGATTCCATCCAAAGATATCCAAGAATGGCATTCACACCATTCATATAAATGGCACAAAAACTAGAATGCAACACATATTTATCCATAGTGAGCTTCAAATATTTAAAAAACTGAACCTTTTCACCCTCAACTTGTGTGCTTTGAACATTATTTGTCAGAACTTGTAATCTATTAACCAATTGAACATTGATAAACATTTGTTGGCAACTAGAGTTAATATAAACAAGGACATTTTCTTTATGAATACAACCATGAACATGTAATATAGAGTTGCCACATGAAAATAAACCCTTGGTTCTTTATTTATCATTACTCTTGGCACAATACCACTTGTCTAAAAGAACTTTTCAAATTCTTCATCAGAGAGGGCCAACATCTTTATATGATCAAATGACTGCCACCAGATGGCTGTGTCACCTGCTAAATTACAATTTATCCAAAATTTCCAATTTGTCCATATTGACATTTCAAACCATATAAATTATTCAATGCTAGGACCATCATCCTTTCCAGTATAATATATATTTCCTTGAGAAGAAATATCCAACAAAAAACTAGGGTTTATAATAACTTACTATGCAAATCGCGCGGCTTTTTCACGAAAAACCCTGAAAACTGTTGATTTATGAATGTTGATAACTTCACTTTCCGGACTTTGTTTCAACTGTTTTTTTTTTATATATATAAATTGGGTATTTTTCTGAGAGGAATTGAAATATCCAATTTGTTTATACAAATTGTACTAAAAAGGTTTCAGAATTGAGTCTGAAGTGCGCAGGTCCCTTTTTTCCCTAGAAAAAATCTGCAAAAAGAATCCAAAAGTTTTCTTCCTTCTTTGGCTAAAGAAAGAGCTCCGATACCAATTTTTATGTTCCCGAGTAGATATAGAAATATATCATAAGATAAACCATTAATATCAACAATAATAAACTAAACCATTCACCAAATATTCAACACAAGAATGTAGACAAAACCCTTGAGGTAGGGTAACACCATATATTATTCCTTATGGAAGGAATGCACTCCCAAGTAATACTTGCTTGCTACAAAATAATATCGTTTTCTAAAATAGGGTTGTTGTTGCTCATTTTGTGTTAGATGTTATTGAGAGAGAGAGAGAGTTGTTTCTATTGAGGGCCAGAGAGCGTTGTATGAGTTTTTGAAGAGAAGTGGAGGACTTCATGTATCTATGTATTTTACTAATTGAATGAATAGAACAAAGGAGATTTAACCCAAATGGTTGGTGTTGCTACTACTGTGTTTATCTGAATGAATGGTAGGCTTTTTGTTCATTAATTTTTTTTTTTCATGCTTGTTATGTGCTTACGAATGCATTATGTGGTTAAATACATGAATCTGTGTAGTTAGAATACGTTTCAATTGTTTCTCTTCTGAGAGCTTGTGCAAGGAGTGAAAATTTCCCACAAGGAGTGCGTTGACAGAGTTAATTTTGACTCAGAGAAGCTCAGGAGAGACAACGTTGAATCTATGATAACATAAGTGCAAGGATTGCACAGAGCCATGCAAGGAGTGTGTAGGCCGATTTATTCTCGGACTCTTTGGATTAGAGGAGAACAATCAAGTGTTGCAGAGTTCCAAGGACACAGGGAGTGCGTTCAAGGTTTTAAAACCTTAGCAGAACAAGCTTAGGTGAGATAACGTTTTGAGCATCGAGAAGAAAATACTTATAAATTTTTCTAAGTCCGAACATTTCTAAGTTCAAAAGGAGTGCACATAGGGGAGACAAAGGTCCCATATACCTCTAGAACCTAAGCTCAAGAGAGATAAAAACCCTAAGTATCGAGGAAGGAAACTTAGAAGGTTTCTAAGTTCCAACACTTTACAGTGTGGGAGGAGTGCGCCAAGAGGGAAAACAAAGGGCTCATATACCTCGGGAAATTAATCTCAGGAGGGCCACGACCACAATCCCTTGAAGGGAAGAGTTTCAAGATTCTATGGTGGAGATCTAGATGGAGATCATCGGAGAGCTGATAACCGTCAGATTTGAGACAATTGTGTGAAGGATAGTCTCCAGGACCCTTCGACACTTAGCGCATTCAGAGGTTTAGAGAGTATAAGGGAGTCGAGATAGTTGAAGTCCCGAAGGAGAAAAGTGATCATGACCATTCGTTCCACAACCGACACGTGTCAACAAATTCAGAGATCTGGGAGACTAGAGATCTGAGAGATTTGTGACGAGTAGAACCCTGTTCCACCAAATTCCCGATGGCCAAATAGATCATGACCGTTGATCTCAGAACAAAAACGTGTGTGAGATTGATCGCTTTAGAGGTAGATCACTCTGGGAGAAAGAGAAAGGGAGAGAGTTGACCGAAAGTCGCTTGAAGCCCTCAAGGAGGGACACATCTTGACCCTTAATCTGGGGACAGGCACATGGATAAATCCCATGAGTTCAGGGATATATCACTTCGAGAGTTCGAAGGAGAATGTTGGGTTTCATAAGCCCCAAAGATTGAAGCTTAGTGCCTTTTGGGTTAAGCCCCAGGTCACAGCCCAATGTCATATGAGGAAAGGATCTTAGAAGAGGGAGCTAGTGCTTGTCAATTAATTGTTTTTTTAAAAAAGAAAAAAGCACCAGGAAAGCGCCCGTGGGTTTCAAAGAACCTGCATAGATAACTAAGGAGGGCCTGTATAAAACTCAATTGGGGTTCAACAAGAGCCTAAGAGTCGATCCAACTCTGAAATTGATTGATCCTTGAATGGGAGGTCAAGCAGACCCTGGGAGAGGCAGGGGGTTTGCCCCAAGTGGTATCAGAGCCATAATTTAAGCTTTGTGTGAAGAAATATCAACGCCATGCCACCAAGAAGACACAAGGAAAAACTTGTGAAAAATCCAGTAATGGAGGAGGAAATGAGGAGACTCCGTACAAGGCTAGATACCATGGAAATTGCACAAAGAAGAGCACTAGATGCAGGTGACATCAATGATGTCGAAAGTGAAGAAGTAGAAGCTGAAGGAGTTGCAGGAGAATATGTTGTAGAAGAAGGCTTGCTGAAATCTATTGTAAAAATGGGAGCCATAGGAAAAAGGGAAATCGCAATGTATGAAGGTAATTTGGATGTGGAAGAGCTGCTGGACTGGATAAGAGCAATGGACAAATAATTTGACTATGAAGAAGTTGATGATGAGAATAAGGTTAAGCATGTTGTCACAAGGCTAAAAGGACATGCAACACTATGGTGGGATGAATTACAGGTTGATAGGAGAAGCAAAGGAAAACATAAAATTAGAAACTAGGAGAAAATGATAGCCAAGCTAAAGGCTAAATTCATACCTAAAGAATATCAAATAAATATGTTCAGGAGGCTGCAGAACCTGAGACAGAAAGGTTTGACAGTGAAAGAATATACATAAGAGTCTTATAAGTTGAACATTAGAGATAGTCATTGTGAAAGGGATGAAGAGAAGGTTTCCAGGTACATTAATGGCTTGAGGTATGATATCCAAGATGAAATCAACATGATGATCATGAGGACAGTTGAGGATGCTTATCGGATTGCACTGAAAGCAGAATATAAATTGACCAGAAAGAAAATTCAAAGAAGCAGAGGAAAAATCCCACATAGAGGCAAGGGGATTGTCTAAGACAAGTCTTAGAAGCCAAAAGCTGAGACATGTAAGTTTCACAATCATACAGAAAGAGGAGGAAGCTCCAGAGGAAGAACGTATGGTGGCATGAATTATTTTCCTCAAGGAAGGGGAAGGGGCAGAGGAGGAGAGATAAGATGCTATGCCTATGGAAAGACGGGGAATATGTCTTGGGAATGTCCTGAGAAAAAAAAAGATACAAAAGGAGGAGGAGATCACATTTTTGAAGCACAGAGGAGGAATGTTGAGGCAGAAGCTATTGAAGATGGAAGATCCCTCATGATGCAAAAAATTCTTTTGAAACCAGAGAAGGAAGTGAAAGCACCGGTATAGAGAAACAATATGTTTAGGAGGATATTTTATGTGATGTAATACCCATGGATGTACGTCATGTTTTGTTGGGAAGACCATGGCAGTTTGATAGAAATGTCATACACGATGGGAGGAAAAATACTTACACACTCGAGAAGAATGGTCGAACACACATGTTGCTGCCAATAGAAGATAAGAAGGTGAAGGAAGAAGCCAACCCAAGTATACTTCTCATGAGTGGGAAGGAGATATTGAATGAAGTCAAAAAGGAGCAAGAGATGCAATTTGCGGTGGTGAGAAAGCCTAGAGTCATCCTTACCAGTGCTAATGTGGATGATCTTCCTGAAGAAATTCAGGAGCTGCTAGAAAATTTTGTTGATATAGTATTGGATGAGTTACCTTGATCATTTCCACCCATTAGGAGCATCAATCATCACATTGACCTTATTCTAGGACCCAGTTTACCAAACAAAGAAGCATATAGATTGACACCTCAAGAGAATGAAGAGGTCAAAAATCAGGTCCAAGATTTGTTGGAGAAAGGTTTGGTAAGAGAGAGCTTGAGCCCATGTGCAGTACCAACTGTATTAAGTCCAAATAAGGATGGAGGATGGACAATGTGTACAAATTCCAGAGCCATCAACAAAATAACTATCAGGTACATATTTCCTTTACCCATAATGGATGATTTGATGGATCGCTTGAGTGGAGAAAGTTATTTTTCAAAAATAGATCTGAAAAGTGGTTATCACCAGATAAGGATGAGAGAAGGAGATGAATGGAAAACAACATTCAAGACAAATGAAGGGTTATATGAGTGGCTTGTTATGCCATTTGGCTTAACAAATGCCCCAAGCACATTTATGATATTGATGAATGAAGTACTCAAAGACTTCATAGGTAAGTTTGTTATTGTATATCTAGATGATATACTAGTCTTCAGTAAAACTGAAGAGGAACACTTGAGACACTTGACATTAGTGATGAGGAGATTGCAGCAAGAGAAGATGCTGATAAATTTAAAGAAGTCATATTTTATGAAGACAAAACTCATATATTTGGGTTTTGTGATCTCTTCCAATGAGCTAAAGATGGACCCAGAAAAGGTGAAAGCTATCAGAGATTGGCCATCACCAAGAAGCATATTTGAGGTAAGGAGTTTCCATGGATTAACAAGTTTATATAGGAAATTCATTAGAAATTTTAGTGGTATATGTGAACAAATATTAGATACTGTGAATAAAATACATAAAAAATTTAAGTGGACAGAAGAGGATGAGAAAAGATTAAGGATATTGAAGGATAGGATCACAGAAAAACCAATTCTAGTTTTACCAGATTTTGGAAAGACATTTCAGGTAAGATGTGATGCTAGTGGAGTAGCAATTGGAGCAGTCTTAAGTCAAGATATAAAACTATTGCATATTTAAGTGAGAAGTTGAATGATACCAAGAAGAAGTACTCCACATGTGACAAAGAGTTTTATGCAGTGATTCAAGCCTTAAAGAAATGGAGGCATTATCTTATTCTCAAGGAGTTTGTGTTGTACAATGATAATAAAGATCTACAGTTCATTATTAGGCAAGAGAAGTTGAATCAAAGGCATGCAAAGTGGGTGGAATTTATGCAAAATTTTACTTTTGTCATCAAGCATATCAGTGGGAGTGCAAATAAGGTTGCATATTCTTTGAGTAGAAGATGTCTTATCATGCAGGAATTTCAGGTGGAAACCTTGGGGTTTGAACATCTTAAGGAAATGTATGGTGAAGATCCAGATTTCAAAGAGTCTTCTGAGGCATGTGAAAATCCTTTGCTTAGAGACAAAAGCTCATGGATAGAATATCTAATTTAGGATGGACTGTTTTTCAAAGGTAGCCAGTTGTTCATACCAAAATGCTCAATGCGAGATAATCTGCTGAAACAAAAACATAGTGGAGGCTTAGCAGGAAATTTTGGCCATGAAATTTTTTTTGCACAATTGAGGTCTGAAGTGAAAAAGTTTGTAAACAAATGCATAATTTTCCAATACGCAAAAGGGAGACAACAAAACACTAGTCTTTATCAGCCATTGCATATTCCAGATAGGCCTTGGGATGCTATCAACATGGATTTTGTGTTGGGATTACCAAGAAATCATATGGGAAGTGATTCCATATTTGTGGTAGTTTAGATATTTTCCAAAATGGCACACTTTATACCATGCCAAAGTACAAATGATGCTACACAAATTACAAGACTGTTTTTAAAAGGAGTTGTAAGGCTACATGGTTTACCCAAAAGTATTGTTCAGACAGGGATACCAAGTTTGTTGGTCATTTATAGAGAACACTATGGAAGAAATTGGGGACATATTTGTCCTTCAATTCAACATACCATCCTTAGACAGATGGACAGACTGAGGTAGTAAACAAAAGTTTAGGAAATTTGTTGAGGAGCTTAGTCACTGAGCATAACAATCAGTGGGATTAGATTCTTCCACAAGTAGAATTTGCATACAATGACACACCCAATAGGAGCACATGAAGAACTCCATTCCAGATTGTGTATGGAATGCACCCAAAGGGAATTTCAGAACTAATAAATTTGGGACAGGATGAGTTCAGGAGTGCAGGCGCTGAAGATTTTGATGCTGAAATGCAAGAATTGCATGAGAAAATTAAGGAGCAGCTACAACAGAGCATATGAGAAGAGAAGGGAGGTAACATTTGAAGTTGGAGTTCAAGTGTTAGCTCATCTGAGAAAGGAGAGGTTCCCAAGGGGAACATATAACAAGATGAAAATGAAAAAGATAGGACCATGCAAGATCCTTAGAAAGTTTGCAACAAATTCTTATGAGATAAAGCTTCTAGACAATGTGGAAATATCACCAATTTTTAATGTTGCATACTTGTATCCTTATAGGGAAGATGAAACAGGAGAATCAAATGATCAAAAGGACATCAGATGGGGAAAAAATGCCTATAGTAGAGAAGTCGCAGATGGAGAAGATATTAGATCAGAGGGTTGGAAAGAAGACCAGAAGAAAGAATTATTTTGAATATCCGACTAAGTGGAAGGGCCATCCATAAGAAGATGCAAGTTGGGTAAGTGAAGCAGAAATTTTGAAGCAAGGAAAGACAGTACAGGAGTTCATGGACAAGAGTCCATGAATTTTTGGCCAGAGGAGTATGATGTAGGAGCATCGACATCAACATTAAAAGGAGAACATGCTGGAGTAAAGAAAATCACCCAGCACATGCATGAAGCTGATTTGGACTATACAAAGGAGAGTGCACCTTTTTGAATTTGAAATTTATGAAAAGAAATGTAATTAATGATTGGAGGTAGAGGCCATCCCTAAAGATCCTCTCAGATCAATATCACTTTAATGTAAAGGTTGTATTGTACAGAGGTTGTGCATCGACCCTTATCTTCTTTGTAAATGGTATTAACTTTTTAGTCCTTAGTAGGTGGATTCATAAATCCTTATAGGATAACATTTAGGTTGTTGGGGGGAAATGCTCAATGAATCAACCCTTGTATAAATGTTTGTATCATTTGCCAAAATAGGACTGCTATTTCTCATTTTTTTTTAGTTTTTATCGAGAGAGAGAGAGAGAGAGTTGTTTCTATTGAGGGCTATAGAGCATTGTAGGAGTTGTTGAAGAGCAATGGAGGACTGCATGTATCTATCTATTTTACTACTTGAATGAATAGAACAAAGGAAATTTAACCCAAATGGTTGGTGTTGCTACTACTGTGTTTATCTGAATGAATGGTAGGCTTTCTATTCACTTAAATTCTCTGTTCATGCTTGTTATGTGCTTATAAATGCATTATGTGGTTAAATACATGAATTTGTGTAGTTAGAATAAGTTTCAACTCTTTCTCTTCTGAGAGCTCGTGCAAGGAGTGCGTTGACAGAGTTAAGTTTAACTCAGAGAAGCTTAGGAGAGATAGCATTGAATCTGTGATAACATAAGTGCAAGGAGTGCACATAGCCATGCAAGGAGTGTGCAGGCCGATTTATTCTCATACTCTTTGACTCAGAAGAGAACAATCAAGTGTTGCAGAGTTCCAAGGACATAAGGACTACGTTCAAGGTTTTAAAACCTTAGCGGAACAATCTTAGGAGAGATAGCGATCTAAGCATCGAGGAGAAAATAATTAGAATTTTTTCTATGTCCGAACATTTATAAGTTCAAAAGGAGTGCATAGAGGGGAGGCAGAGGTCCCATATACCTCTAGAACCTAAGCTCAGGAGAGATAACAACCCTAAGTATTGAGGAAGGGAACTTAGAAGGTTTCTAAGTTCCAACACTTTACAGTGTGGGAGGAGCGCGCTAGGAGGGAAAACATAGGACTCATATACCTCGGGAAGTTAATCTCAAGAGGCTCATCGACCATAATCCATTGAAGGGAAGAGTTTCAAGAATCTATGGTGGAGATGTAGTGGGATATAGCCGCAGAGATGACAACCGTCAGATATGAGATGGTAGTGCGAAGGATAGTATCCAGGACCCTTCAACACTTAGTGCATTCAGAGGATTAGAGATTATAAGGGAGTTGGGATAGCCGAAGTTCCTAAGGAGTGAAGATATCATGACCATTTTTTTCATAGCCGAAATGTGTCAACATATTCAGAGGTCCGGGAGACCAGAGCTCCAAAATATTTACGAGGATTAGAACCATGTTTCGTCGAAGTCCTAGTGGCCGAATAGATCGTGACAGTTGATCTCGGAATGGACACATGGCATGAGATCTGTCACTTTGGAGGTAGAGCACTCCGGGAGAAAGATCAAGGGGGAGATTTGACCGAAAGTCTCCCGAAGCCTTGAAGGCGGGACACATTCTGACCCTTAACCCGGGGACGGACACGTGGAGAAATCCCATGAGTTCAGGGGTATATCACTTTAGGAGTTCGAAGGAGAACGTTGGTTGCCAGAATCCCCAAATCCTGAATCTTATCTCCTTTTGGGTTAATCCCCAGGTCACATTCCAAGGTCATATGAGGAAATGGGATTAGAAGAGGGAGCCAATGCCTGTCAGTTAATTTTTTTTTAAAAAGGAAAAAAGCACCAGGAAAGCGCCTGCGGGTTTCAAAGAACCTGCACAAAGAACTAAGGAGGGCCTAGGTAAAACTCAATTGGGGTTCAACAAGATCCTAATAGTCGATTCGACTCCGAAATTGATCGATCCTTGACCGAGAGATCGAGGCAGGGGGTTTGCGTCATCATGTAACAAATCCTCAAGGGAAGTGTGATTGTATTCATTTGCTAGGATCAATTTCTTCTAGGAATGGAAACAAATATTCATGGTCATGTCAATTGAATTATCATCTTGCATACCCCTAAATTATAGTTGTAGGACTCTTAGTCGTCAGTAAGTTGGTTCATTTGTTGGTGAGGCATTCACCAGCTTGCAATGAAATAGATGTCAATCCATGCTTGAGCTCCTTCTCTACTCTCTCTTGCTTCCACCAAAAAATTGCTTGATTCATTGGTGAGGCTGACCTCTTATGTCATTGCAACTCCTTGGACAATTCCTTCTTCTTGGGCTAGAAGTGCAAGGAATTATTCACCCTCCATACTCTTCTCTTCATTGTGTAACTTCTTGGGTGAAGCTCTCATTGAAATTTCCAATGCCTCTCTTCCTAATGGCCACTCAACTTACAATGGTGACAAAAATTATTTTTGATGCTATAGGGGATACCTGGCATACTCCTCCTCTCCATGTGCCTTTGCGTTTGTTGTTGGATTGGAGAAGTAGTCTTGCCATTCTTCCTCTGAAAGCAATTTGGATTATGGAAAATGGCTTGCTTCTCTCACCAAGATTCCCCAGAATGGTGTTTATTTTTTCAAAATGAGAAATAATTTGAGTACCAACAACTCATAGTGCTATGGCCTCTCTTCCTGAAACAATGAGAAATAAGGGATGTTGCGTTTGATGAAGACCTTTTGGTCTTATTCTTTTTTTCCCCCGACTAACTAGTTTGTTGCTTCTTTTGAGTGATGGTGCATGCTAAGTCTTCAAACTCTTCTTATGGTTTCCCTTTTGCAATATACCACAAGAACGTTGAGGTGGTAATGATATGCCACCTTCTCTTACTATCGCTCCTTCTCCTTATGAGTACGCCAACTTCGACATGTATTTTTCCTTTACAAATGTAGTCTTCATGGTCACGGGCCTTTCACTTCTACCATCAAAACCTAGGCCTTCATGCTTGACCCACAATGTAGCTATAATGGGGCTCAAGATGACTT
The DNA here is from genome assembly GCA_009831015.1 of Picea engelmannii. NCBI lineage: Eukaryota > Viridiplantae > Streptophyta > Pinopsida > Pinales > Pinaceae > Picea > Picea engelmannii. The sequence continues at coordinate 296,463 of ML784804.1, forward strand.
GTCTTCTCTTTCTTATCCCTTATCCATCATATCCTCTTGTTCATCATAACCCATCTACCTTAATGGTTTGGAACCAATGCCTCTAGTATGTTTTTCAAATTCACCAAGCTATTCTTGAGGAGTATCTATGGAAGATGAACTTACTAGAGTGGTCTTGGTTATGGTGTTGGCTTGGGTAGTGGAAATGTTAGTTGGCCCTACTTGGTGTTCTTGGAAAACTTCTTAAAGCCTTGCAAATTCCTCCTCCTATGCCAAATATTGTTTGCAATTGAACCATCATCTATGTGAGCCTATCTGCTTGCTAGCTATCCAACTAAATGACCTTCTCACCATGGTGTATAAGTTGCATTGTATTATTATCTCAATCTGTCACGACAATTTTGAGGGAGTCTTGGAATTCTTCAAACTTCTTATTTAACAATGGAAACAATTTTGAAAAGGTCTCATGGTGCTTCCCCATCTTTACCATCCTTCTGTTGAACAATGGACTTTTTGGAGCTGCTGGGGTTATTTATTTTCACATAGAGAATTATCTCTCACACCATAACATAACCAAGCATAAAATTATCATTAACAAGAGAAACATCGACACATGTGAAATATTCTCACAACAATAAACATATCAAACAACCATAATAAACGCAAAAAAAATTACACTAGAAACCTAAATGGGAAATCCAACTTCAAATGGGGCTCAGTCTTTTTATTCTGGAAATCTCTCGTTACAATGAATTTGATGCTCTTTGTGCATATTCCTCTCCTTTTCCAAAAGACCCTTTGAGAATGAGAGTGAAGGAATAAATAGGGAGAGTTGGGGGTAAGAGAAGGCCAATAACCATGGCCCTTCACATCCCATTCCTCAACCCTTCTCTCCTATTAGTTTTTTTTTTTTTCCTTTTTTTTTAAATCTTTTAATTATCACATTTTCCCTTCTCATTTCATTTTGTCTCATTCAAAATTTACATTTTCTTTGGTTTACAATGTTTGTTAGCCTTCATTAATTTCTAAATTGTATTTTAGGTACTGAGTCTTACACCCATTCGTCGATTCAGATCCATTTTGGATTAAAAAATAGATTATGTAAATATTTGGTTGTTTATCCTTTCACATGTTTTTGTTCTTGCCCAATAGTTAGTAGAACTTATTCCATTTTGTGGTCATGTTTATAGTCTATATAGATATAGTCGGTCAGTCGAGCGATCGACCAACACACCACACCAATCGATAGAGTATTCGGCGTGCACGTCAGTCGGACAATCGACCAACAATTTAAGATAGTCAGGCGATGGATTGACTAGCCTAGCAATCGACTACGAGTTGGACGCATAGGAAATCAGGCCGATTCCTGTCGAGACAACTTGACAGAGCGGATTTTGTGGAGTCAACTCTAACTACCGACGATTACATGTGCACACGATATTTCAAATTCTATGGAAATTGATCAGATATTGAGACTATAAAAGAAGATCCCTTGGGTCATTATCAACAATGTGAATTGAGATTGTACAAAAGATCATGCAGATCAAGATGTGAAATATGCACTATGATGTTCTGATCACAGTGTGCTTTGCTTAAGTGTTGTAATGATGTCTTTAGACACCACCTTTTGTTCTTCAAAAATTCCCCCCCTCTTCGATTATCTTAGTACTGTGTTTTATGTTTCATGCTATGTTCTATCTTATTCCCCAACACGGTATCATAGTCAATGGTTTAAACCTCCACCTGTTATTTACAAACCTTGTTGATTCGGGTCTGTTGTGTGATCAACTCTGGGCCGGTGGTTTTCCGATGGGAACTTATTGAAACATATGAGTCTATCTAGATATCAAATATGGCTTCGAAGATTGATCCTATTTTTCTAAACAGATCAAATTCTGCAGTATGGGCTCCAGATATGGAAAACCTATTGAAGAGTAAAGGACTGTGGAAATATACCAAGCTTGCGATTCCAGATCCAATAGATGCTCAGGCGAAGTTTATTGTTGATGGAAAGAATGATGAGGATGTGGGAGTCATCATGACCTACATCTTGTGGGAGATATGATTTTACCTTAGTAGAATCAACTGCCCTCATCAGTTCTGGAACAAGTTGAATACCTTGATCAATTGACTTGACGAGAGCCACATCATGCATTTGGAGAAAGAGTTGATCTCTCTCAATCCTCATTCCTTTGAAAGAATGGAGGACTATTTGGCACATGTCAAGGAACTCCAGTTGAATTTGGGTGAATGTTAAAAGAACTATAAGAAGAAGGATGGGCAACTCATCAATATAGTCCTAATGAATTTGAGAATACCATTCGACGTGTTCATGTCGAATCTTTGCACCAACTAGCAAGCACACAAGGAAGATGGTAAGGATTACACTTTTTATTTTTTATATGAACTTTTGATTACCAATCAACATAGATTACTTGAAGAAGAAAAGTTTGGTGGTAAACACTAGGCCCGCTTGCTCAAGGGTAAGGGAAAGATGGATTCCAGGAATAGAGTGCAGTCTGATGCTTCTGCACATAAGGCTGCATACCATGACCAGGGACCCCCGAGACAACCACAATGAAGTTTAAAGAAGAAGACATGTCAGTACTATGGAAATACTGGACATGTGGAGAAAAAATGGTTTAATAAGAGATACGATTTAGATGAGAAGATTAAATGACTTGAAGGAGACATGTACGCTATTCGTCGACCCGCTGATAATTTCAGATTCCAAGTTGAGACTTCTCAGGATTTTTTGTCTCATATTGAGTAGAATGAATGGGTTGTCAACTCAGGTTGAACTCATCATGTGACCAAGGATGCCACTTTATTCATGAAACTGAATAAAGTTGAGGAGAGTAAAATCTATGGTGCTAATGATTTTTCTCTGGATGTTGTTGGTTAGGGTGATGTAGCTTGTTGACATGGGAATATCGTCGACGTCTATCATGTGCCAAATATCAGTGCCAATCTATTTTATGTTGCTTGTTTAACACATACAAGTAAGATTATGGTTTTTTGTCTTGATCATTTCTATGTTCATGATTTGAAGAAAGGGAAGTTGGTTGTCGTTGGAGGGATTCTCGACTCGACTCACAGTTTGTAAAAGTTATGTGATTCGATTCAACCTGAATATCAACCGACCACACTTGTTTCTCACATTGATGAGAGAATTCGAATTTGGAATGAATGACTAAGACATCTAAATTTCTAAAGATCGTAGGCACTGGAAACTTAGAATGTGGTTGCTATTTTTCCAAAGGTGTTTCCCACTGAAGAAGTATATAAGGACTGCATTCTTTCCATCTTGGGAAGCATCATCATGCACCATTCGACTATGGAAAATCATGGTGAGCACAAAATCTATTGGAATTGGTCCACAACGATGTCTACCACATCAATTTACCTTCATTGGCAGGTGCAAGGTACATTTTTACTTTCATTGATGATTTCTCTCGCTTCACATGGGTTTTTTTCCTGAAGAATAATAATCTTTTCTTTGAGAAATTCAAAGAATTCTGGGCCTTTTCTGAAAATAAATGTGGTCGACCTGTCAAGTGCTTGAGATCCAACAATGGTGGTGAGTATGTCAATCAAAATTTTGAAGAATACCTACTTCGATCTAGTATTGAGTGGCAGCGGTCGGTTCCTCACAAACCTCAACAGAATGGAGTTGCAGAACACAAGAATCAGACATTAGTTGAAATGGATATATGCCTTTTACAGGATAAAGACTCGCCTCCTTGCTTTTGGGTTGAAGTGGTATACTGTGTAAATTGTCTGCTCAATCACATATCAACTTAATTTGTTCCTTTCGTGACTCTAGTGGAATTATGGTATGGGAAGAAGCCTTCAATCGAACACCTCTGTGTGTTTAGATGTGTTGCATGGGCCCACATTCTTGATGATTGTAGAAATAATTTGGATGCAAAGAGTCATGCTTGCATCATGATGGGATACTTTGAAGAGTCTAAATCCTATCGATTGTTTGATCCTATCAAACAACAAATCATTGTTAGACGTAATGTTTAGTTTGATGAGAAGTATTCTAGAATTAAAATGTTGAATGCCTCTTCTGTATTGCTACAGGATGATCCATTTGATATTGTCTCTAATATTTGTACTCTTGCTCCATTCTTCAGTCCCTCGACTAGAAAATTGAACTTTCTTCATGTTTGGACTCGTATATAGACCCCCGAGTCGACTAGTCCTTCGTCTTCCATTTTGACTGGTTCACCGACTGAAGACCATCTGACTTCCGATAAACCTTGTGAAGTGAGTTGTAGTTCACCTATTTCTTGTCTACCCTGATGGAGACAATTGAAGTTGATGGAGATAATGTCGAAGATGCCTCCTGTCGACATAAGACTTGAAGTCAAAAGAAACATGTTAGTGTTTCCTTGATGACTCATGTTCTTGAAACCTATGAACCTGTTACCTACTCCGATGGTCAAGGAAAACCTGAATGGGAGTAGACCATGAAGACTAAAATTGATTCTTTTTCGGAGAATCATACTTGGGAATTGGTTCCCAAACCACAAGCAAAGAATATTGTGAAGTGTTGATGGGTACAGAACCAAATTTACCTCTGAATGTGTTGTTGAGAGACATAAAGAACGCCTTGTTGTGTAGGGGTTTTAACAACAAGAAGGCATCAATAACACTGAAACCTTTGCCACTGTTGCAAAGGTGAACTCTGTACGACTAATTATTTCCCTTGTTGCTCGTTTTGGATGGAAAATTCATCGGATGGATGTGAAGAATGCCTTTCTTCATGGAGACCTATCTGAATAAGTTTTCATGGAATAACCACTTGGTTTTGTGATAGATTTGAATTTAGTTTGTCGACTCAAGAAGTCGCTTTATGGTTTGAAGCACGATCCCCAAGCCCGGTATGCTAAGATCAATTGTTTTTTCTTCAACTTGATTTCAAATGGTGTGAATGTGATCACAACTTGTATGTTCTCCACACTAATGGAGACACTCTAATTGTTGTTTTATACATCGATGACTTAATCATCACTAGAAATAATAATGATATCATCTTTAGATTGAAAGCAACTTGTTGACTCCTTTGATATGACAGATCTTGGCACTCTGCATTATTTTTTGGGTCTTCAAGTATTACCACTTTCTGATGGATTTTTCACTTCTTAGTCTAAATATGTGATGGATCTATTGACCTATTTTAAGATGGATAATTGAAAGCCTTGTGCCACTCCTTTTCATTATGGAGTGAAGCTTACTAAAACTTGTCAAACACCCATTGTCAATGCTACACTTTATCGAAAATTGGTTGGTAGACTTATTTATCTTACTCTTAGTCGACTTGACATTTCTTTTGCTATTAGTGTGTTTTATCGATTCATGCAGGACCCTAAAGAAATCCACTGGAAAGAAGTCAAATGAATTGTTCGCTACTTGAAGGGTACCACTCATTTTGGTATCAAATATTGTCGTAGTTTAGATTCGCTAGTCGGCTACACTGATTCTGAATGGGCTGGTGACAGTGATGATATGAATTCCACTTCTGGATATGTGTTTCACTATAGCACTAGAGCTTTGGTGTGGTCTTGTAAGAAATAAAAGGTCATCTCCTTGTCAACTACAAAAGTAGAGTATCATCACGTCGTTCAAGAGGGTACTAAAGCAATTTGGATTCACCAACTTTTAGGAGAACTTGGCCTTCCTTTTCAGACATCGACTACAATATACTCCGATAACCAAAGTGCCATATAGGTTGTTGAAAATATTTTTTCTCACAGTAAGGGAATCATGTTGAGATCCATGCTCACTACTTGATACAATTGGTTCATGAGAACGTTGTCTCTCTTGAATATTACATAACAAAAGTTCAATTTGTTCATATATTCACTAAACCTTTAGCTGAAGCCATATTTATCAAGCTCCGCACAATGCTTGGGATTCATGATGTTGTAATTATGGGGGGGGGGGGGTGTTCTAGTGATGTAATTTCGCCTATTGAAACTCCAAATTTGTGTGTTTATGGGGGGTGTTGGAATGTCGAGCATTGATGATTCATCACACATCTCTTGGGTTTAGTCGGTCGATAGATCGACCTACATATGGATACATTCGGTCGGGAAATCGATCAAAACACCACACCAGTCAATTGAGTAGTCAACGTGCCTATCGGTCAGACAATCAACCAACAATTGAAGATAGTTGGGCGATGGATTGACTAGCCCAACAATAAACTACGAGTTGGATGCGTAGGCGGTTAGGTTGAGTCTTATCAAGAAAACTCAATAGAGCATATTTTGTGAAGTCAAATTTAACTGTCAACGGTTACATGTGGACAAGATATTTAAGATTCGATGAAAATTGGTTAGATCTTGAGACTATAAAAGAAGACCCCTTGGGTCATTATCAACAATATGAATCGATAGTGTGCAACATATCATGAAAATTGAGATGTGCAATATGCATTGTGATGTTCTAATCATAGTGCTCTATACTTAAGTGTTGTAATCGTGTCTTTATAAACCACCTTTTGTTCTTCGAAATTCCCCCCCCTCTTTGATTATCTGCAGTATTGCACTCTCTGTTTCATGTCGTGTTCCACCTTATTCCCCAACAACATGTGTATTCAAAATAATGCATATGCTTCTAATAAATACTTGGTCTAATGTGTGAACATACTAAGTGCATCACATTTACTATATAATTGATTTAATGTTCAATGTTTTTGTAATTAGGATTTGGGTGACAATTTACATGTATATTATTTATCATTGCACCCAACTACAATGTACAATGGAGAGAAGGCTACTAAACTAGCATAACTTGAAGATGAATCATACCAAGCATGGTTGGATCAACCACCTATTTAATTCCCACTATGTCCTGAGTCACCAATTTAAAATGTATACAGTAGCACTGGTTTCTTAAATGTTGGGGATAAATGATATACAAGTTGGTATGGGTGTCAATTTCTTATGGGATACCCATGCCTTGAAGGGAATGTTGTTAGATCCATTATAGCAAGTTGAGCTCATTTATTATGCGCATATCATTGATTCCTTATTTGAAAGCCTACAGTTTGCTTCCACCACCGATCTCTCTCGATATGGCTCAAGATATACTTAACTAGGGACAACCATGTTACTATACAACTCGAAAGTAATGCATGGTATGTCAAGGATGTGTTTCTTGACACTATCAAGGTAATTAACCATTATGTCCCCTATATTTTAATGAATCTTATCATGCAATGATCAATGAAAAGGGATTTTATGCATGCTTAATGATAGTGTACATTTAAATTGTTCACTATTTGCAAGTTATTCAAAGATAAGGTACTTCCAATTGATAATTTCCTCCCTGAAAACTCCAAACAGGAAAAACAATTGTTGAAAAGGTTAGGTGTTAAGTACATATCATATCATTCTTATCTAAATGATTGTAATTTTTAGAGGCAAATACATGGAAAAAGACATATGTCCATAATGTGGACATGAGAAGTATCATAAACCAAAAAAAGGGTAAAAAATTATCCTCCTCATAATATATTAAGGCACATGACTATGATCTAAAGGATTCAAAGGATCTTTCATTGCAAAGAATTATCCATGTTGCAGAGGTGGCATGGATCACACAGAAGTAAGGAAAGAGTTATGAAAATCTCAATAGATTCAATAACCATGAATCATATAGAGGATACATAACCCAATAAATTCAAGGATGAAGTATGAAGCCTTGGATTGAGCATAACCATGGATGGAGTTAACTTGTATTCCATCCAAAACACCAACTATTTTTTTTGGCTAGTGGTAGAGATCGATAACAATATTCCCCCATGTTTTTCCATGAAGATTGAGCATCTTATGTTAGTTTTAATAGAGTCTGATAGAAGACAAGTGATGAGAATGGATGTCTACCTCCAACCATTGATCAATGAATTGAAGCAATTATGGCAAGGCATACAATTATATGATGTATCAAGACCCGTCCCAATGGAGAGGTATTTTATGTTGTATCCAACATATCTATGTGCACCAAACAAGGTTTATCCATAACAAGGATTTTGCTCTCACAAGCATGTTGATTGATTTGTGTATATACATTTTGTTATTTTATATGATTAATTTCATGCAATTGTCTTCTTTTTCACTAATTACTTTTTTATATGCACTAACATCACAAGTCTTGTAACAAAAGGGTATCATGGATGTAAATCTTATGGACATTCTATAAAGGATAGGTGGTTTGACGACCTATGCAATATAGTGTACTACTACTCTAGGATATTCTTCCCAAAAGACCACCTTTATAAAACGAGGAGCATCTGATTTCAATGGTAAATCAAAGATAACTCAAAGACCTAAAATAATGGCACCACATTATTAACTCAAGGCATACAAAATAGAGAATAAGAATGAAATTGAAAAAAATCCCAATTCAAATGGGGAACCTATGTTCGATGATATTGATTTTTTCGACATGGGAATTGAGAAAATACCCATTGGGATGAAAACAAAATTTGTATTTTATGAGATCCCATATTGGGAGTATCTTGAGTGTTAGGAGAGATCTTATTGTTGATTTTTGTAGCTTCAGGAAGGTATTCTCACATGACCCTAGGTGTTGGGCATGTGGGAATCGTCATGAGCACCACATCACACTTTCGGTTTGGTGAAAACCCCCTTGGATTTCAGTAGGGGATTCATGGATTTGGTGATGGGATTTGTGGGTGCGTGTTGGGGATTCACACCCACAAGGAAAGCCTAATTTGATGTTGACTTGTGGAGGGGATTCTATTTTGACCTCTAGGACTTACATATAAAAGAGAGAGATCATTGTGACATTACATATTATGTAGAGTGTGTGGAGACATGGTGGAGCTAGCATAAGTGAGTATGCACTTGTGCTAGGAGGATATGTGATTTCAACAAAGGGAAATTATACTAGGGTGGAAAATATGGCCTAGGGTTGAGGACTCTCTATCTTCTATTCTTGGTAGGGAAAATTACACTGCACGTGTGGAAGAGATAGGCAACTGCATAAGGAAGATATTGTATGAAGTGGAGCGAGTCGAACGAAGTGTCCATACATTTTTTCGCATGTGTGGGTTGAAGTGGGAAAATACGTGTACATATGTGGGTTTTTGTAGGCATAAACACGTACATACATAAAAGATATTCTTGGCAGGGGAAGGTCCTACAGGCTGATGTCAGGTGACCTCAACAGATTGTACAAGTGGTCTGAAGCAGATTTGTGGGAGGAGTATATTTCCAGGATATTGTTGAGGTTTGGTTTTCTTATTTGTATGGTTATTGGAGAACAAGGTTGTTCTCAGTTTTGGTGACTTTGGAGGGTAAGGTTGTCCTCATACTTTGGTGATGTTGTATTGGCTGGGAGGGATATTTTTATCCTCAGTATTTCTAATGATAACAAGATTAAAAAACTAAAATTGTGTTTCATGTGTGTTGATGATTCATCTTTGATCTTTTGTGTTTTCACTGCATATGTTTTCAGTCAATAATTTTTAGTGTATAAATGTTCGGTGATAAAAACTAGGGTGTTATTGTTGGTTCACTAGGAAGAAATTTATCAGATCTGAAAATTAGTCACATAGAGTTGCATGTGAAAAATGACTTGGAATCAAAGCTTGGGAGCTGAAGAGAAGGGGATCATACTTGAGACACATTTTTGGATACAACACTGGAGAAGTGTTGTTCTTATTATTGTTTTGGGCAGGTCACATGTGATAGATCTGAGAGGGATCTATACTGACAGTTGCATGTGGAAACATGTTAGATGGTATCTAGTTTGAGACATGGATCAAACTATCCAGACGAGAAGTTGTGGACTATTGAAGCTCAGTGGTGTGGTAGGTTGGGAGTTCTGGTGGATTGGTGGAGAGACTAGATCACATCAATATGTTTTGTGGAAGATTACCAACCCTGTGGATGAAATTCTAGTGACTTGTCATGATGAGTTACAATGGGTGCATCTCATGTGCTTTAGAATGTATGAGATGGCTTTAGACATTTCACAGGTTTATGAGATAGATTCTTCATCAGGACAAAGGGTTGCACATTATCGAGGTATGACAATGTACGTGGTATTTGACCTAGGAGGATGAGGACATTTGCAGAGATGAGTTGTAATGGTCTAAAGTGGAATAGACTCAGTGTCCAACCATAGCTCGTGCCTTTTCAGATGAGGGCACATGATCAATGGTAGGTATGCATAGAGAGTTTTGTGACTTGGATGATGGACTTGGGCAGAAGTTCATTAGATGATCGTGACTTGGGTAACCAGGAGGCTTGCCTTGGAAGATTGCATGGTTCTTATACAATGAGAGACACTGACACATGACTTGAGCACATGATTTTTTCGTGAGCTTTATAGTGTCTAACTCAGGTATGTACGAGGAACTTGGTAGGAGGACATGACATGCAGAATAGGGATCTGGAGAAGTGATATTCCAAATGAATTTAGGGGGTGTGTTGCGAGTGGAAAATGTGCTATGGTTCCAAGAGTTTCTTCTCAACCTCAAGGATTGAGAAGTAGGACTATGTAGTGTTGTTCCGAGATGGATAGGTTTTATTGGATGTTGAGTTGGTCTTCCCGGGTTTCGGGAATCTTTTGTGTAGGAGATCTATGCACGAGAGATGTTGTCAGGGTTTGAGAGGATATACATTGATTGTATCCAGGAGGAGACTCAATTGGTTTTGAGGGAGGATACAAATGGTCTGAGTGTCTATGGTTATTTTTCTTCACAGTGTCCACACCGGAAGGGAATATGAAGAAGGAAGCATGCATCAACAACAAAAGTTGATGAGATTGCGGATAGGTTCCAAAGGGAGATCTTGTTAGTATCGACCCTTTTAGGTACAATTTCCAGCAGGGGGAATTGATTGGTGGATAGCAGAGCATATTTCCATATGACAAGTGCTAGAGATTTGTTTGAAACTTTCACATAGACTATCCCAGACTCGTGTGTGGAGCTTGGCACGAGAGTCAAGCATGCAATACGAGGATCTGGTACAATATCAATCTGATTGGAGTCGGGAGAGGTGTTGAGGGTGTCAAATGTGTTATGGGTGAAAAAACTGAGGAGGAGTGTTCTCTCAGTCTCAAAGATTGAGAGAAAGGGGTACCACATATTATTTTGAGTTAGATAGGTGTTGTTTATGCCTAGAGGATCTAGTTTCATATAAAGAATGGTTCTTGGAGTTAGATATGGCTAGCCTATGTGTGTTGTGACCAATGAGAGCAGAGCGATATATGAGGAGGAGTAGGTAGTTCCACCAGTGGTGAGGTAGGTGGCCCCACCATCAACACAAGTATTGAGGGAGCAGGTAGCTCCATGAGTGGTGAGGTAGGTGTCCCCACCAGTAGTACCGGCTCAGAGGGAGACAAAGTTCAGAGGGAGTCAACCCTCAGGATCTAGTAGGGAGGAGCATCCTCCTAGGAATTTTAGAGAAAAATGGACAGGGAGCAGGTAGCTTTGAAGGTTGTGTGGACTCAAAGGAAGCCATGATACTCAGAGGAAGTCGAACTTCATAGGGAGTTAGGATGCTTAGAGGGAGATTCGGTCTCTCAATGGGAGCCAACCTTCAGGTCCAGATGGGAGAGAGACATCCTCCAAGTCTTTCAAGTAGATGTCATAGGTTAATATGGCCAGACAGAAGGTTCAGAGGCAGGAGGATTCTAGGAGCAGGATGTCTTCTAGGATGGGATCATGTCAGACAACATGATTTTATTTAGTGATCGAGGATGTATCTAGTCAGGAGGACTGGATAGGAGGATTTTCTTCGGTGACAGAGGGAGCATCCAATCGAACGGATTGGAGAGTATCTGTGGTAGGATATATAGTACGTGATACATAGCTACTTCTAGGTGATTATGGAGGATGGAATGCCTCCCTCGCTAAGAGGGAATGTTGATGCTTTTGTAGCATTAAGAGGCATTCCCGCTTGTGGATTGTGGTGAGAATACCTTCCTCGCTAAGAGGGAGTGTTGATTTTTGTAGCTTCGGGAAGGTATTCTCACATGAACCTAGGTTTTGGGCATGTGGGAATCATCGTGGGCACCACATCACACTTTCATTTTGGTGAAAACCCCCTTATATTTGAATAGGGGATTCATGGGTTTGGTGATGGTATTTGTGGTCTTGTGTTGGGGCTTCACACCCACACAAAAATCCTAATTTGATGTTGACTTGTGGAGGGGCTTATATGTTGACCCCTAGGACTTGTATATAAAGGAGATAGGTCATTGTGACAATATATATTATGTAGAGTGTTTGGAGACATGATGGAGCTAACATAATTGAGTCTGCACTTGTGCTAGGAGGATTGGTGATTTCAACAAAGGGAAAATTCTGCTAGGGTGACAAATCTATCCTAGGTTTGAGGAATTTCTATCTTCTATTCTTGGCATGGAAAAACACACCGAATGTGTGGGGGAGAGAGGTAACCACAGAAGGAATATATTGTATGAAGTGGAATAAGTCACACAAAGCGTCCCTATAGTTTTTTCATGTACAAGAGTTGTAGTGGGAATAGTCACATACGTACATAGGTTTTTGTAGGAACAATCACATACATTCGTACAAGATATTATGGGCAGGGGAAAGTCCATACATGCTGACATCAGGTGACCTCAACAGGTTGTACATGTGGTCTGCAACATATTTGTGGGGAGAAAATATTTCCATGATATTGTTGAGGTTTGGTTTTCTGATTTGTATGGTTATTGAATAACAAGGATGTTCTCAAATTTGGTGACGTTGGAGGATAAAGTTATCCTCATATTTTGGTGATGTTGTATTGGTTGGGAGGGTTGTTTTTTCCCTCAGGATTTCGGATGATAACAAGATTACATAATTAGAATTGTGTTTCATATGTGTTGATGATTCATCTATGATCTTTTGTGTTTCTGCTGCATATGTTTTCAGTCAATAATTTTTCAGTGTAGAACTTTTTAGTGATAACAACTAGGGTGTTATTATTGGTTCGCTAGGAAGCAATTTATCAGATCTAAAAATTAGTCACATAGATTTGCATGTGAAAATTGACACTTATTGCTTCAAGCGCTAAAAA
>ML784804.1:309629-321663 GCA_009831015.1 Picea engelmannii
ATGAGTTGTTCTATTATGTTGATAGGTATATCAAGGAAATCGACAAAACAACAAGTGGAGTGGTTTGGGATGATCATATGGGGACAAATGGAAGAAAAGCTACTCCAAACCAATAGAAAATGGTGCATGATAAAGAATAAGCCACTTCTTTTGTCAATTTTCTATGGGTTATTGTTTACATTGGGCTTAATAATATTTATTTCATATCATACTTTTTTTTTTAATTCCATGAATGCATCGAAAAAATTATAAATTGTTTCCAACAATAAATTTATTCTTTACAACAAGGAGGCAACAGGACCATGGGTTAAATTGAATGAAGAGGAGAGAAGGAAATTGGATGATGATAGGAAATAATTCATATAGTTGAATGGTGGAAACATGCTTTATCCTAATCATTGAAAACAAAATATGCCAATGATATGTCCCAATAGTTGTTGATCTCCTTTTAGTTTACAAGAGTGGAATGGTTGAGTAGTGGGACTCGAGGGCACCGAATTTTTCGGAGCAACCGCAAGCTAGGGTTTTTGATAGTCGTGGCCATAGCAGAGGGAAGAATGAGCACCAGAGGGGGGGGGGGTAAGGGTACCCCCTCATACAAACAGGTAGTGATAGACAGAGGGAAAGGGCCAAGGGGTGTATTTTTCAAGGCACCAATGACAAGCACCTCAGGATATGACCCTGTAAAAGGCCAAGAAAGGAACCAGGGAAAAAGTGAATACATGGAAGAGGAGGCCAGAGAAACCCAGAATGAGACGCAAGACACAGCGAAGACCAACCAGGTAGAAGGGCACAACTCATGCAAACCCAAATAAACACTGATACCCAAGGTGATACTGGAGGATCCACAGATGCAACTCTACAGGGATCAGATGAAGGCACATGCACTAATCTGCAAATTTATGGGCTTATGGCCCACCAAAAGAATGTTGCACAACTGGATCAAATATCAATGGAATACAAATGGGGAAGTGGAGCTCCATTTGGGATCGAAAGGTTTCTTCACAGCAATATTCATAAACATGGAAGACAAAGATAGAGTATTTGAAGGAGGGCCATACTTCCATGCATCAGCAGGATTGTACATGCAGCCATGGAAGGAGAATTTCTCCCCAGAAAAAGAGACCTTCAAAAAGGTATTGGTCTGGCTGAGACTCTACTCCCTACCTTTAGACTACTGGTTACCCTCTACTTTTGAAGCAATAGGGAATAAATTGGGGAAATATATAAAGACCGTAGAAGCCACCCTGAAAGGGATATACACATCTTACACAAGAAAATGTATAGAAATGGATGTGTCGGAAGCACTCCCAGAAGCCATAATCCTTGAATTCAGGGATGAGGAATGGATCCAAAACATCGATTATGAATAGATCCCCTTCCAATGTCGAAGGTGCCATGAACATGGTCACTTGATCAGGGAATTCCCTCTTAATAAAAAATAGGAAATGAAAAACCCCAAACCACAACAGGATGAGGATGGGTTTGTTAAACCAAACCCCAGAAGCAGATCCAAAAAAAAGCAGAGCAAAGCCCAAGCAAGAAATAACCCAAAGGTCTGGAATAACCCGAAAGGATGGGATACAACCAATCAAGGGGCATAAGCCAATAAGGATATGACAAAAGATCAGGAAGTTAGAGAACAAACACCAAACGATCCCATCGATAGACCATATAACCAGAAGGAACAGGGAAGCTGCACAACTCCAATGGAAGGAGAAATTAGAGACAACAACACCCCCATGCAAGAAGCAGAGGGAGAGGCAGAAATTACACCAAGCGAAGTAGGCACAAAATATCCAGAATTCAGAGACCTGGTGGAAAGGGAAGGGATATATCTCATGGACATACTGGAGCAATGGAAAAGACATGGAGTAGAAAATGTACCAACAGAGCAACTTGACCGCATCCAATACTTGTTCCTCCTAAGGGAGGAAGCCAAATCTAGAGGCCTAAATCATACACATAGGGAGATTGGACACCTAGGAGTCAAAGCTGGCGAGGGACAACCACAGCTCTCACCCAAGCATACGCGGAGGAAAAAAGGCAGGAAATCAAATAGTGCAACCCTACAGGAGCTTGGAGCGCTACTGATAAACTCGGGTAAGATAAAAAAACTCTTCCCCAACTCCCCCCCGCATGTCTAAATGAAGGTTATAACTTGGAATATAAGAGGCCTAAAAATCCCAAGAAAGCAACGTATCCTTAGGAATAGACTAAAACAGGAACAACCAGATCTTTGTTTTATTCAAGAGACCAAGTGTAATACAGATATAATGGAAACAATCAGTCAATAACAATGGTGCAAGTACAAGATGGTGGCTATTGGAGGCCACCAAATGGTAGGAGGTATCCTCACCCTATGGAACCCACAAGTACTAAGCCTAATAACAGCTGAAGCGACAAAGCATACCCTTACAGTTTGCATGCAACTCATTGGGAACACAGAGGTGATTTTATGTACTAATGTGTATGGAACCCAAGTGTCAGAGGATAGGAGAGGAATGCTAAGAGACCTATATGATCTTAAAAACTGAGCCAACAACCTCCATTGGATCCTAGCCGGGGATTTCAACATCATCATGTCACTTGCAGAGAAAAAAGGAGGTGCAAGAAGATTGGATAGAGATGCGGAGGAGTTCTCAAAATTCATAGACACAGCGGAGATGGTAGATCTGAAAACCAATAATGGCCAGTTCACCTGGAACAATAAGCGAATGAGACATCATCAAGAAGCAACAAGACTCGACAGATTCCTAGTGTCAGAGTCAATCATTATGCAAGGGATAACCTTAGACTGCAACATCCTCCCATGGGGGGGATCTGATCACTGGCCAATACAACTGGAAACAGGATTTCAGACCACACCAAAGAACAAACCCTTCAGATTTGAGAAATTCTGGATTGAACACCCGACTTTCAAGGAAAGAATCAAACAATGGTGGCGTGAGGAGAAATCAGTGCAAGGGACAAGGATGTTCAAACTATATAAGAAAATAAAACATATCAAATATAGGCTCAAGGAGTGGAACAAGGACACTTTTGGGAATATAAGCCAAGAGAAGAACAACATTGAGGAAAAAATGAAAAATCTTCAGGAAACCTGCATTTCGGAGGGCTACAATGAGGAGCAGAAAAAGGAGGAGATCCAGAAGACCCAGGAATGGGTGGAGCGATGCCAGCAAGAAGAGACTCTCTGGCAAAAAAAGTCCCAAATCAGATGTCTAAAGGAAGGAGAATAGAACACCAAGTTTTTTCATAGAACAACCATGGCCAGAAGATCCCATAACAAAATCTTGAATATTAGGGACCAAGATGGCATGGAAAGAGAGTCACATAAGGACATTGAAACAAATCTAGTAAACCACTTCTACGGGATAGCCTAGGAACCTAACCAAGATAGAACATAGGCCATACAAAAGGTAATCCAACATATCCCTCGCCTGGTAATAAAAGAACAAAATAACAACCTGAACAAGCCCATTGCGGAGGAGGAAATAGACCAAGCAGTCTAGGAAATTCCCAATGGAAAATCCCTAGGCCCAGATGGTTTCACAATGGAGTTCTTCAAAGTCTGTTGGGAAGTCGTCAAACATGACGTTTATAGGGTAGTGGAAGACTCTAGAAGGTCAAGCTCCATTTTGAAAGCACTAAATGCTACAATGATTACACTTATCCCCAAAGAAAATGAAGCCAAAACCCCTGATCGTTACAGACCTATAGCATTGTGCAATGTGGTGTATAATAGTATTTCCAAGGTTATAGAAAATAGATTGAAACCACTCCTACCCACACTGGTCTCACAAGAACAAGCAGGTTTCATGGAAGGAAGGCAAATAATGGACAATATTATCCATGCCCACGAACTTATCCACACCCTGAAGCTTTATAAAAGAGGGGGAATGATAATACAACTCGACCTAGAAAAATCTTATGACAAAATCAGCTGGCACTATATGGTCAGGACCCTAGAAGCCTTCAACTTCACCCAGCACTGGATCAGGTGGATAGTCAACCTTGTATCCACAACAAGCTTCTCGCTACTAGTAAATGGAGCCCCTGCCAAACCTTACTAGTCCATAAGAGGTATTATACAGGGAGACCCACTGTCCCCCTTCCTATTCATCCTAATGATGGAAGGTCTCAGTCGAAGCATAAAAAGCACAACCACAACAGGGGAAATAAAAGGTATCAAACCTTACAAGAATTTTGTGACTTCTACACACCAACAGTTCATGGATGATACCTTACTTCATGGCATGCCTACGGTCAAGGAAGAGAAATCCTACAAATGAATCTTAGATGAGTTTGGAGAAGCCTCGGGGGCAGAGATAAACCAGTCCAAATCTATGGTCTTCTTCTTTAATACCAATCCTGTTATCCAAAGGAATTTGGCCAACATCTTGGGCTTTGAACGCAAAGCCCTCCCAACCAAGTACCTGGGCATCCCCCTGACAAAAAAATCTTACAAGTTGTCAACTTGAGAAGGAATATTTAACAAGATACAATACTTATCCTAACCAAGTCGGTTTAGCAAGCTATCCCAACCTTTATGATGTCAGTTTTCCCAACCCCTAAGGGGATTCTACAAAAAATAAGAACCATACAAAGGGACTTCCTGTGGCGAGGAGCGGAAACAAGGAAAAAATGGGCACTGGTGGCTTGGGAGAAGGTTTGTAAACCAAAAAGCAAAGGAGGCATGGGGTTACATGACCCACAAGTGACCAATGATGCTTATGCGGCAAAACTCTGGTGGCTCTGGGTCAAAGAAACGACCACGCCATGGGTCAACCTATGGAAGGCAAAGTATGCCACATACATTTGTGACTAGGACAAAATCCTCTTCAGAGGCACCAAGGAAGGTTCTATCATCTGGAACCTAGCCTGGTGCAACAAGACTTGGATCCATACACTAAGCTTTTGGGAAATAAGGAATGGCAGAACCGCCTGATTCTGGGAGGATGCCTGGCAACAGGAACCTAGAATGGAAAACTCGGGTCGGGAGGAACTCCAACAGGAGACGATGGCGCAAGGAAAAACACGAGTCTACCATTACTGGAAACAAAAAACAGATCACAACAAATGGAGAATCTGGAACACTCTCACCCCACAAACTAGAGACCAGACCGCAACAACAGTAAAAGAGGTGGAGGAGGAATTAGGGAGACGAAAAATTGCAGTCACAGATGGAAATGACCAGCTGAGATGGGGGCACAAAGATGGCGGGGAATTCAATCTTAAAGAAGTACGCCACTATATAACAAACCAGGATCAAGAAGACTCGACGCATCAATGGGACAAGTTCTGGAACAACCCCCATTGGCCAAAAATAAAAATCTTCTAGTGGTTGATTCTACACAACCGAATACTAACTTGGGAAAACCTAAAGAAGAGATGTTTCATAGGCCCTTCAATATGTCACCTATGTGAATAAAAGGAGGAAACAACAAACCATCTCTTGTATGAATGCCCCTACACAACAGAATTCTGGGACTGGGCGACATGCATCTTCCGACAGTCTAATAGGATCAGAGGTAATATTTTCGCAACTATAAACACATGGAAGGAAAATTACAGTGAAAATGAAGAGGTGAATCTCTGTTGGACCCTCATTCCCGGCATGATCATTTGGGCAATATAAAAGGAACAAAACAAGTGCATCTTCAGGAACCAAAGATGGACGGCAGGAAAGATCAAGGAAACAATAATATCCATTACAAGAGAAATGGTACAGAGCCGCAACTGCCAAATAGGAGGAGCGCAACTCACAGACTGGGATCTCAGAATTCTAGAGGCTTTTCAACTGAAAGAAGAATGCAACCCCAATCAGGTAAGAAGGTTGCCACAACTACAAGTAGGTGAGCGCAACTAGAAACCTCCACCAAAGGGCTCCCTCAAGATAAATTTCAACGAGGTGTCGAAAGGTAACCCAGGACAGACAGGTACGGGGGGAGTAATTAGGGACAGTCAAGGAAAAATTATCCGGCTGTACACTGGGACTCTGGGGAACTCAACCAACAACGCTATGGAATTTGGATCCCTGGAGACTGGCCTTGAGATACTACATCGGGAAGGGATGACCAACATCATAGTGGAAGGAGATTCCATGTTGGTCATCAACACAGTAAGGAAACTCCAAAATGGCACCAGAGTGGGAAAAATTCAGAAGCACTGGCGCTTGGCTTACTCCCTACGAAAAATTTAGGAGCATTTGTAGACAGGGATCACAGTGGAGTTTCGTTGGGTCCGAAGGTTAGCAAATGGACTAGTGGATAGAATTTCTAACGAAAGGGGTCGACAAGGAAGGATCAGAACTGGATTCCACATGGAGTAGCATCCTGAATGGCCAGTTTCGGATAGAATGTACCCAACTAGCGGCAAAGGACTATGATGACAGCCAAAGTATGGACGACCACATCGAGGCTGAAGGCCCAGAATTAATTGAAGGACAAGTAGGATCCAGAAATAATCTTATAGGCCACCATGTAAACACGAGTTACAATGAAGATCACAGTCACACCACAAGAGGAGGTACGACACCACGGTCCTGTCAATAGAATGAAGTACAAGGGTTGTTTGTGGGAGAGAAGAAAGGTTAATCCACAGATGACAAAGGACGAACATCAAAAGGATATCCCATGGGAAGGAATGGGTACACCTCATCCATGCACAAATATGGTGGGAGGAAATGATTGGCGTACAACGTGCAAGGAAAAGGATTGGCGCAGGGACGACGGTAGGGTTCCCAAGTGCACACACTCTGAAACAGTGAAAAAGGACCAAAAGGTATGCCTTTATGGGAGACCCATGATTACTAGGATAAGATCGCATCTAGGGAAACCCCTTAAAAGAAGAAGCATTAGGGATAGCTACAGACCAACGAGCAATAATTGTAGAGACCAGGAAGGGGCGAATAGAAGCAGAGGACAAAGTCAATACATAAGCCACTGCATTCAAACAGAGATGGTAAGAATGAAGAATACCGAGAGTATGAGGGGCCCCCAGGGGGAGGAACTTCCAACGAGCGCCCGAAAGATCACTAGGATGGAGCAGGCGGCCAGAGAGGCCAAAGGCACCTTTCTTGAGCTGGTCGATCCTAAGGACAAAGCGGTCATTGACAAGTGGGAGCGAGAAGTCAACACCAAGCGCCAGGGCAAATCTTGGGTCAACAACCTGGAGGCCAGCGCAAGAAGAATAGCAGAGGACCAGAGGAACCAAAACAAAAAAATGGAACAAATGGCTGGACAATTCTACCTCTACCTCTGCTATGTCCACCACATGGACATAACTCTAGCAGACCGATGCGGAACACCATCCTGCATGAGAAAGACGCGCATGGTGGAGCAGAAAAAGGAGAATGAGGCAAGAAAGGAAGGAGATGAAATCCATCCAATCCTCTTGGACTAGCACAGCCTCAACCCATGGTCATTTTGTTTATCAATGTATGAGCAACCCCTATTATACGTTCCTGGTTTTATGTATATCTTATGGTATAAGTTTTTCAAACGAATTTTCGGAGACTGGGTTGGTTTCCCTGGGTGGCGGCCCAACCCTCCCCTCACTTATGTAGACAACGCAACTTTGGGATCCCTGATCTGGTTTCCTTTTTGGCAGATCATGGGATACTCCTCTTTTCCTTTTTGTACCATAATTTTCTCAGTAATATAGAATCTCAACTCACTTACAAAAAAAAGATATGTCCCAATAGCTAGGTGGCTAACCAAATTAGAGAGAAATATGGTGTGTTTGATTTTTACCCATGTGATGAAGAGAATGTACTAAACATAGGGATCAAGTGCAACAACTCTTCAATAATCCCTCTATATTAAATATTGATTTTTTAATGCACATTTGAATTATTTCATGTATGATGTTTTTACTACTCATGTTACTAGACATATGTCACTATCCTTTGTTCACATTTTTATAGATGATTTGTTCTCATATATGTGGGCATCATTTACACATCGAGGACATAGATGGTGGGCATTCCACCCTTGAGTATGGAGTGGAGTTTGAGTTCAATAAATATAGTCATGCTAGCTACCATGATTAAAACCTAACATAGGGAGATTTAGGTTACGCTAGAAGGATATAGGATATTATGCAAGCAGACTTCTCATCTTTTCAATGTGTTATTTTTAGGTGCAAGTGGTGGGATTCCTTTGACTGAAGTAATGTAACAAAATATCATCAAATTCAACTAATATGTATTACCTGTAAAAATATGTGGGATGAAAAAAATAAGCCTAATTATATTTTCCAAAACATTTCAACCAAGTGCTTTTTACTTGAATGTATTGGATAGGGATTGGCGGTTCATACTATGACAATACCTGAGATCAAAACATGTTTTTGAGAACAATAATTTTACCATGCCAAGTGAGTGATGAAATTGAGAAAATAACTTTTAATGCTAATTAAGAGATTTCACCTCAACCTTTTGGTTTCTCAGATATATTTCCTATGAACTTCAGTATTAGGTATGAATCTGAAATATAAATTACAACAATATATATTTCATTTATATCCAACAAAATACAAAAAAGTATAAGAAAATAAACATTGAACAATTGTACTTAAAGGGAAATATTTTTCCAGACCTTAGGGCACTATTCCCAACATATAACATATCTTAAATTTACCTATTATAGAAGATTGATTACAACCATAAATATTCCCACTTATCTTCTATATGTTTGTTGAATCTCTTAACAAAATTAGTTAGTTGTTCATGATAAACTTGCATACCAAACAACTCTAGAAACAACTCATTCACCATGAGATTAAAAGATGAAGATCATGTCTGCAAGTTACAAATTTTGGATAGAAAGGAACTCTTCATATATACATAAGATAAAGTTACAAGTACATACCAACACGTTATACAAAATTGGTACAAGATAATCTTTCAATCTTATCACAAGCGAGGAATCTCCCCCCAAATCTTGGTTAGGGCTACCTCAACAATGTAACATCACACCACATGTGAAACCCTAGACCTAAACTCCTCTTAGCTAGAAATCACTTCCAACCAAAGTTGGTCACTCCACCAAATATCCACAATGAGAAAGTATACACACCAACGACAAGTCCTCTTTGGCACATACACTTGCATCACACAAATGCACTAGAGAAAAACTAGATAGTATTCCAGTAGCTTCTCCACATCAAACACTCTAAGTAGTACTAGGCTTTCCATTGTGACAAAACCCTAGTTTTCTTCTCTCACAAGAACCATAAGAAAATTTGATCCCTTTAAATCTCCTCCAAGGTTTCTCCCAAACCCTAGCTTCCCTTATCTTATTAAATAAAATACTAACCCCAATTCCATCCTTACATCAACAAAAGAATTCCATCACACTAGACAAGAGTACCAAGTACAATGAAGAAGAAGTAAAAAAAAAAAGAGCTAAGTTCACTCTAGCTCTCACAACTCTAATTAAAGTATGTGATATCTCATCCTTATGTATGTCAATGTTTCATCAAAACCTACACATGAGATCTAGCTAAAGAAAATACAAACAAAACTTATCAAGAAAAGGACAAGAGATTCAATGTGGAATAATGAGAAAATATATTCACACTACTCCAATGAGCGGATAAATGAATGAATGATTGATACAATGATGATCGATATGATACAATGAATGAGTGGAATACACTCATATATAAGGAATAACATTCCATAATTAAGAAAAACACTCAAGCGGTTAGCTTTCATTAGGAATGCATGCATGCATAATAGTGAACTAGTATGTCGAAAATAGAACTATTCAGTTAACTCCCACTGAACTAGTGTGTCGAAAATAGAAATTTGTCCAACACCCCCCCTGAACATCACTATGGAGTAAAAAATGAGTCTCGGCTACTAGGACATATTAGGTACTCATGTATAATGCAACTAATGAACACTGAATAAAAGTGAGGAAAGAGGGAAAACCATGTGGGAACAAACCCCCCCCCTCAAAAGACAATGCATGAAAAGAAGAAAATCACAGATCAGATCCACCATGTGGCAGGTATGCAATCTCCAAAACCATGAAAAAATGACAAGTCAATGAAGCATGATTTGATGACAGATCATAATCTACTTCAATGAGTGTGTTGAAGTTGAAATGTTGTAGTTGATACTAGTAGAAAACAATCAGAGCTCTCCAAATAGTAAGGCACTATCTTACACCAAGATGGTTGGGCTAGTCAGAGTACTTCCAAAAAATAGAAGCAAACACCATAAAAGTCATCAAAATAATGGTGAATGGAACTGTAAAGGTGACATAATCAGTCAAGTCAAGGGAAATGAGAATGGTTCCCATGTATCATGGATGAAACACATATGTAATATGTCCTCAAACAGTTGCTCAAATGTTTCCATGACCAATCATCAATCCAAACACAAACAATCCTCAGAGTTGGTACCTTGTCAAGATGTTGTCGTATACGCCTCTTCATCAATGATTTGAAAGAAGAGGAACTGGAAAAAGGTTGTGGATACCTAAAAGGAAGACAATGTTGTCTCTGATCATGAAGTCGAGGATGTCAATATGTGGAGGATGTAGACCCCGAAGTTGTTTTTGAAGAGTTTGTTGCTACCAAAAACTTTGATGATGATGTTGAAGAGTTTGATAATGGAAAATCTAATGTTGAAGTTGGTGTCGTATCTGGTTATGAAAGCTCTGAAGTTGTATCAATAAGAGATGTAGGTGGTGGTTTTTGTAACTTAACAATAGAAGAGTCATCTTGTGTGATGGACTCTTGTGATTGAACAAATTGAGTCTTGATGGCTGGAATACTGAGACAACTTGATAATGGTGATGAATTCCCAACAAAACCAAGTTCAAATTTTGCTGGTCTCATCACAGGATGAATGGGATGTACAATCCCCTGTCCATTCTTACCAAGGCCACCACCAATGTGTCCCATATTATGCATCAATTTTGAACCAAAACCACAAGTGTGCAACTCAAAATTTGGTGAAGTAAGCCTAGTAGTGCTTAGCAATGCATAAGCGACATTAGAAGTAAGAGACTATTGCAGATCTTTCTACAAACAAGCAATAATATCTTCCTTCTCTTTTAAATCAACCAAAAAATGCTCATTGAGAAGAGTGAATTTCTCCTACATATCATTAATGTGGGTGTTCCGAGTATCAAATTGAGCTTCTTGATCCTCCATTAGACTCCCAATGAGTCTAGAATCCCAAGAAAAATAGGTACACATGTTTTGAAGACAAATATTGGATCTCTCTTGTTCACCTCGAAGGTTGCTAACTTCTTTGACAAGTTTTAGATTCAGACTTTGAAGGGTCAATATAACTACATCTTTTTCCTCCATTACAATTATTCTCTCCCAACTGAGTATGAGAACCCCTAAAATTTACTCTCAATCTGCAACTGAAAAATTGAGAAATTACTGCAGAAAAGACACTTACAGATGGAAAATTTGTATCAGTTTCAGGAGGCGATCTTATGGCTTCCTTTCTGAACAAACAGTGAGTAGTTTTTCCAAATGGTTGAAAACCCACTTGCATAATGGGTTGGTTTACTTCTCAAGAAGGTTGTTTCCTACGAAAGTTAATATTTTGGGAGAAATCACTACACAAAGGGGCACTTTTAAGAGTTGGTCGCTCATTTCCTCAAGAGACAGAGTGACCATGCCCTAATGGTTTCCCTCTGCTAGTGTATTGGCAACAATTGGTTTCCCTCTGATAGTTTCATGGGGTGTGACCATTTATGAATTGAAAAAAATTGTAATTTTGAGTGCGATGGTCGCTCCTTTCAACAGGGAGAAGGTGCAACCCTTTTGAATGGTCACGCCTTTTGACAAAGAGACGGTGTGACCACGATCTATTACACGGTTTTTTCTCCCCGAAACTTTGATTTTCCTCATTCTATAGATTTTCTTGCTTGCTCCAAGAAGCGTAGCTCTAATAACATGTCAATGTTTCATCGAAACCTACACAGGAGATCTATCTAAAGAAAATACAAACAAAACTTATCAAGAAAAGGACGAGAGATTCAATATGAAATAATGA
>ML784804.1:321713-388955 GCA_009831015.1 Picea engelmannii
TCCAACTCTAAGTGACACATGTCAAGCTCCAAGGTACGCACATCCATCAAGGAATGGTCCCAACGTCAACACTCCATAAGAAGGGACCAATGTTCCTCTCCAAAGGTCTCAAATGATACAACGATTCCTCCTTAGTCATGTGCTCCTTTGGGTCTACCACACCTCCATGAACACTCATCAACCCAAGTGTTCTCAAGTTAAGCAAAAAAAACCATGTAAGCAATTGAGTGTTCCCATTTTACCTAGGGCTTAAAACGCTCCTCCTAAATCCCCAATTCTCCTCCTCCAAGTAGTTCCTCCTCCCAAGCAACCAACCAAGCTCTCCATGTGCACCTCATGAATAATGTCACCATGCCACATATTCTTCTAACCTCCTAAGGAAGTGGGCCACATAAACATTTTCAAGTCAAGGTGTAGCAATCCATGAGTAAGTATTATAGCATCAATTTCCACCATTGGAGCATTGATGATCTTATTGGTTTCGTCCCTATCCTACTTGCAAACACCTTTTCCCCATACCTCCCTGATATATTCTAAAAAACATTTTTTTGGAACGTGTACATACCCTAGCATTTATGCAACACGTGTATACACAGGTTTCCCAAAGGAAAGTCGCGTACATGTTAATAAATTCTCAAAAAATATATATTTTAAGTTGAATTACGGGTTTTTTTGTTGCCTAACTTCATTTTTCCATACCTAACCATATTTAAATAATTGAATATGGTTTATATAGAGAATTTTATCCAAGGATAAAGGTAATGATTAAGTGCATATCATAGAAAACAATAGATTGACTAATCCCCACCATGTATGCAAGGCCCTAAAACTACCCTTCTTTGTTGGTTCTCAACCTAGAAACTCTTGTTTCCAGACATCCTTGAACACCCTTTTATCTGGATAGGAATCTCCTTGAATCCTCCTTGAGTCTGTCGACGTGTGAAAAGGTTGAGACCTACCTTATGTTGATGATAGGAATGGAAAGTCCTCACTAAATCATTTTTTGAATCTCACTAGGTTAAGGTGAGATAGGAGAGAATGTTACCCTGGGTTATAGCCTATTCAAAATTATTAATCAGCCCTCAAGAAATATGTTCTTGGGTCGGATGCTACTATCAAGTTGTGTTCTTTTTAAAAAAAAATGTATCAATGTTAATAAAAATTAAATGAAAAAAATAAAGAATACATACAATCTGAAAACCAGTAACCATAAGTCTCAATTGAGAATAAACCAGATTTTTATTAATGATGATTTTTTTGAGTTCAACCAATTTTCTCTTTTCAAACCCATGTGAGGGTATGGACCAAAATCAGAATTAGAAGTCTAGGATGGAAATTTAACAATCATACAAAGACAACTAGTGTCTGAAAGAAAAATACCAATACTGAAATGTGCAAAATCAATTAAGCCACAAGCTCAACAAGTCTTGACTCTGCAAAATAGTCTTAATCATAACTAGAAATTAATTCAAGAATTCTAATGAAACTAAACAGATTACCAAGATAAATGAATGACCTTTTGAAGCATGTCAAAATTCTATGCTTCTTCTTTGCCACCTTTGGAATGATCCTACTACCAACAAGAGGATTTATGTCTTATAAAACTCAGAAAATGAAAGAATGAATATCAAAAATTTGAATTTGAAACAAGAACAAACCTTATCATAAGTATCTCTCTCTAATTTGCCATGTCTTCTTTGTCCTTCCTTTTCCCTTTTATTCTCAAAAAGATATTTTTTCGAGTAGTTGAAATATTTTTAGTTTCCAAAGTTAAACAACTTTAGTAAATAATAGAACAAGTATTTTTTGTGATAAGGATAAATAACAAATACATATAATAATTAAATAGGTGGGGTCCCCCTCTATCCTATATCCTTTATTTTCAACAATCATTTATAGATTTTCCTTGTCGCTCCATAACATCATCAAATATAAAAATCATCATCATAAAGTATACAATAAACTTGCATCAAAACATCATGACATATGCCACTTGTAACTCCCAAAACATAATATGATATTTTAAGTCCCAAAATTAAATATCATAAATATGCCATATGTCCAAAAGAAGAGTGCCACTGTCAAGTATCCATTAAGAAAAAATTAAAATAATCCAAGGAATTTATTTTTAAATAAGTCTTCCCTTTCTCTAATAAAATATTCATATTGAAACTTTTTCTCTTCTGGTTGTGCTACTTCTGGATGTAACTCACTTATATTTCTCTTACCACTACTTGTTTATTCATCTTGGAGTGAGTAGAGGAAGAATACTTGGCCATGTTGGAAGATGTGATCGGTTGCTTTCCTTTGTCTGAATGAGAGTTATGGAGGGGAATTTTGTGATCTTTAGGTGGAGGAGGAGGAGGAGGAGGAGGCATAGAATCATTTGTAGTGACCAATAATGTTGGGTGAACCAGAGGAGGTGGATGAGGATCAATGGGTCATTGATTAATACCATATGATGGATTGGAAAGAATACCACCCCATCCATCATTAGGTGGTTGAACAAGTGACTCGGGGAGATTTAAAATGATAGCATGAGGCTGCAACATAACATTTGGAGGAACTTGGGGTTGAGGTAAAGCATGTTGTCCACCAAGATTCAAATGTCCTATTTGGATCAACTGCTGAAATTCATCAAAATCAACATCAAATTGTATATAGAACCTCAACTTCTTATGCCCCCCAAGTTGCCAAAATGTGTTGGGTAACCTCCCCCTTCTTCCTCTGTTCCCACCTCTACTGCTACCACGACTGAAAAAGATCACATATATACCATCTTATTCAAGTTAATGCATGTATAATACACAATAAAATAAACATCTAAAACAATTTGTCATCATGATTAAATTGTCTCTGAGACTAACAAAACCTTGCAAAACAAAAGGGAGATGAGGGGAAAAAGTGAAAACATGGACAAAAATGCAAACTCTATCAACATCCTTTAAAAAAAAATAAAAACTTTGGAATCTGAACTGTAAATCCTCATACATACAAGTCATTTCTCTTTAAAATGCAAACAGTAGAAGTGTATGAAAAGGGAATTTGCATGATAGAGGTATATGAAAGAGGTGTGTAATTTGTGAAAAGTGATTAAGATGGTGGGTATGTAAAAATTGTTCAATGTCTTATTCCTTTCAACCATGACTGTACTCTTTCATTAATTGTTTTCCTTATTTCATCAAGATGACAACACATTCCAAATATCTATCCTTCAAATTTCACCTTTTCTTTAATTATATAGACAAGGAAATCATGAGAAATAGAATTTTTAATGAGTGAGAATATGGAATTTAATTTATGAAAAGTGTTATTGATGAGTGGGAAATGAAATCTCTACAACCATCCTTTTAAACATATGATATCCATTAATTCTCTTCCTTATACCATCCAAAATATCCATCATTTCTAGTAACATATTTGTCATTTCATGCTAACTGAGTGCATATATATTATGTTTCAAATATAAAATATTGTTTCCTTTATATCTATGTCTAGAGAGTAAATGGATAAGTCAAATTTATCTCAAGTATGACATGCTCTACTATTATCATTGTATACCTTGAATCCAATTTTTAAAATAAAGTAATATTATAGAAAAACGCTCAATATAAATATAGTTATGTAGGATGAGCCTCAACATAGTTATATGTTCATCCAAAAAAATCATAACTACATCATAACCCAAATTATTCAAACTCTACTCCTAACTCAATCAAATCGAACGAAGCCATATTTCAAAAGAATATGTTTACCAAGTAATCGTTACATCTAGTTGACAGACTAAGCTTATATTTCATGCATATGATACTTTGAACAAGTTTTGGTCATTATCGAAAAATATATCAATCCCAAAACATTTGAGTTGAAGCAAGAAAGAACAATGGAATGAAAGGAAAAGTAAATACATCTAAATTTGAATGAGTTGGGTAAATTCAATGGCTTATAATCATAAAGAAGAATTCAAACTCTTAACCTTTAAAGCAATTTCTTGGGTCAGATAAAGTTGACTGCGGAGGATACCCATACTTCATAAACTCTAGTTTCCATTTTCATCAGAGAACAAGCTCTAGTGGAGACAACAAGATAGAAAAAAAAAATAACCGACCCCATGTATTTGTAACCAATGAGTTCGAGTCAACAAATAATTGTTGTTTTTCAATAAGATCCTCATTCCTTCGGAATGTCGTGTTCTCAATGTTTAATTTACATTTATTTAAGATATGTTGTCTAGAACACCAATTGCATTAAATTTCTTTCATATTTGATCGAAGATTGAAATAATGAGTTAGTTATTAGCATAACTACTTTTCCTCGTAGACTTATATGCTTGATTTTTGTAGGTTGTAGAGGAAGCCATCATGATGGAGCGAAAGGATTCTAGAATTTGAATCTACACCAAACATAGGACTACCAGTAAGTTTACCTTTCTCCCTTCTATGAAAGTTAGTTATTTCGCTTGAATTAGTTATAAAATCTTTTTTATTGGAATCCGCTTGTCTTTTATGATTAGCAATCTATTTTACTTAGCCCACGACTGTTGGGGACTTTCCCCGCAAACATCAAGCTATCTCAAATGTGTATGATTTCTATAATATGACCTACGTTAGTCAATGCATTGTTGTCCCCTAGGTTTTTCTCCTCTCTCTCACTCATGGTCTCAATGTTGGGGCATAGTTTGTAGGAACATATTCTTGCACCTCTCTAAACCTTAAAGCCAATACTTAGTCTAGAGGGAGGTTACCCTCATTTGTTCTAAAGTATTATCAACTGGCTTGTCACACTAGAACAAAATTTTAAATGAAGATTTGACTAGATTTATTGCAGATACAAATGGTGCATAAAAACAATCCCTACAACTACTATGATTTGTGTTTTATTTATAAGGGGTGAAGGGGAAAACACTTGGAGACTAATGGAAGTAGATTTCATTAACCCAATGCCAAAGGGTGCCTTAATCATACTTTTGTATTCATAAGACATAGTGCTATAAAATGGAAATGCATCACAAGAAGAAGCAATATACTACTTTCTCATTTAACAATTCCATTTCACATTGAAAAGCAAATGGGAAAGGAAAATCATAGATCCACTAGTTCATTCAACACAAAAAATCAGATAGAAATTGGAGGAATATGTGAATAATTTGTTTGAAATTTACTACTTCACTAATGGCAATGTGCCTTGGTCCTAACTACATAATAAATTCAATAGTTATTTACAATGCAATGAGGGCACTAGATGGGGACTACAAAATATCAGTCTTGATCCCTTTATTGCTTCCTTCTATAAATATAAAGCTTATAGTGGTGCTTACAAAGAGGGAAGGAGTGAGAATAGGAAGAATAGATGCAATGTGATAGATTCTCCCATCATGGAATTAAGGAAAAACACAAAAATGAGAGGGATTAACTCTCACTTAAAATTCTGGTAGCTTGGTTGTATCGATATTATTGACCATTTGTTTCACTGCCAAGGGTTGTTTATATAGATGTTGATGAACAAACTATCATTGTTGATTGGTTCTTTCTTCTTTAGGGCCTAATTTATTATTTAGAAACCACCACTCTACCTTAATCCTGTAAAAGTAGGAACACATGTGAGAATTCCAGCTAAAAATTAATTATCTGTTGTTTGGTTTCTTTCCTTTCCTTACACTACTTCCCCTTTTGGTTCTAAGAGGCGACTCTAATTGAGATGAAACTAGTGTTGCATATGACTGAGAGGATATGTACCGACTAAGCAACATCTGAGTAAGAGGGGGAATTTCTTGAGGTGGGCTTATCTGGCTTGTAAAATTTGTTAGGGCTTCATTCTTAGAAGCGTGTATGCAAAGTGGGAAGGAGAGTTATTTAGCCTAAAAAGGATCAAGCACCAATCCATGTGAAAATTAATTCAACATAATGTCCCATAAATGGTGGACTTGTACCCACACCATCACCTTTGGTTTCTATGGTATATCTTGTGGTAGCTTGTGATTGGTGGGAGAGACCCAACCATTGGGTGCTAGTGGAATCTTGTTAATGTGGAACGTATTAGATCCTTCTTGGGAAGCGTGCGAGACTACAAGGATTTTCTAAAGTAAAAATCATTTGGAAACACAAAAACCACCCCTTAGCTTAAAAGTCGTTTATGAAGGAAATAAATATGGTTAAAAAAATCATCTTTCAACCTCTATAATTAATATATTTAAGCTACATGTAACAATAGTTTTGGATTTTGGAGGTCAAACTTCTTGATAAAATCCTACACGTTCAATCTATGCAATAAATCATAGTTGTAGACCTACTTTCCATGGGGCCTAGATCCACCTTTTGCAACATTTCATATTCCTTGATTCCTTGATGACTCTACCTCCTACAAAGCAATGATGGTCGTTGATCTAGAAAGACATGGTGAATTATTTCCATTCACAATTATTTTTCATTTCAGCAACACCTAATCGGGTCTTCTCTAGTGATGCATCCTCCATCGTTGACCTAGAAAGGTAGGGATAATACCGGTTGTTTGTGGCACTTTTCAACTTCTCATTCCCTAAAAAACCTTCCTCCGATGATGCACCATCCACCATTGATCTATAAAGGTGGGGCTTAGATCCACTATTTGTAGCATTTTTTATTCCTTTATACCCAACAACCCTGCCTCCTACGATTCAACCTCATATGTTTATATTAAAGGGTAGGGCCGAGATTTATTGCTACAACCTTTGTCAATCTTTGAGCCTCTGACAATCCTTTCCCCTATAATCCAACCTCTACCATTGATTTGAAAATGCAGGGCTAAAATTTTCCGTTCATGACACTTTGATACCCTTTATCCCTCAATGACCCTTACCCTTGCATAACACCACTAGATGTTGATTACATCCTAGTGAGGAAGAGCTCAATCATTCATGGTACTTAGGGGTCTTAGATGATGAAATTTTAGAGATTTAGATATTTGAATGTATTTCAACCAAATTTTTGGATAGGGGTCTCCATAGGTGACAACACACACCATGCACTCCATATAACATGAAACACCCCAAGCATGTTGTAAACACTTTTAGAGTAACTCCAAAAGCTAATGGTGAAAAAGATAATCAAGGTGATGGAAATAAAAAATGATATGTAAATGTTTTATTTCAACATTTATGTTATAGGTGTGTCATTTTAATTCTCTTACATGAAACTTTAAAGAGTAATATCAAAAAATTTAAAAAGTAATTTGCAGTGAAAGTAATTTAAATGCTAAACTATTTGGAGTTCAAAATTTAGTACGGGTAGAGAATAGAAGTATAATTAATTGTGATTTCACAAACATGTTTAATGAGCATATTTAAGCATTACTTATCACCAAATTTCAATAATTATATATTGTTAATACAATATCAAAATATTTTTTTCTTCATTTTATGATGTTGGATATGAAAAATTAACACCCTTTTACAACCATCACTTAAGAAAAAAAAATGTTTTTTAGTTTCATTCTCTTTAATGAGTTGTGAATCATTATAAAGTGTAATATCTGCATGTTGTCTCAATCGAGATTCATCCTATGTTTTGACAGGGCTTCAAAAGGAAACCTAGGGGAGGCATGTACATGAGGGGTGTTGTGTGGCCCTAGAGGAAATCGAATTCTAGACTTTTCCCTGAACTTGGGAAAGAATTCAAAAAATATGGTTGAAGCCTATGCGGTTTATCAAAGGATCTTGTTAACACAGGAACAACAATTGAACCATATAACAATGGTAGGAGATTCAAAAAACATCATCCATTATTTTATTCTGGGAACCAATCCTAAAGATGCCAAAATTAAGAGAATTATTGACCAATCGAAGCTACTCTTGACTACCATTTAAGCTCAATTATTTCATATTATAAGAGGAAATAATCGGGATTTAGATAGGATGGATAATCGGGAAATTGGAATGGCCCCTGGATCCTTGAGCATCCAAAGGAGGGTCTCCTTCATAGCTCCTCCCTAATGGAAAATACCCCACTAAAAAATTGGGCCAGTCGGGCCCAGAAAGTACAAAGGGAGACACGTGGATGTACTATGCAGAGAGGGGATAGTTATATTATGGGAAGGAGAGACAACACCACCACCTTCTCCTGGATCGTGGGGATGTGCAGGTCTCGCTTGGAAATGGTCTCATCTTCGGAATTGAGCGGACATGTTCCCTACTTCTTGTATTCTTATCCACATGGGGTTGTTATGAGGAAAATCTCTCTATGGCATGGGGTAAACCACAACAGACGGAAATGACTGCAAAAATTACTCTAATCTCAAGTATGTTATATAAACAAATATGCTAACAAGAAAAGATAAAGAGCCTACCTCGTCCAGACATTCAATGAAGTCCATCATTGAGCACTTGACTCAAAGCAATACACGTGCAACTTATACTCAAAAACCAAGAAACGCAATCATATGGTGATAATATATAAAGTTAGCACATTCAATAGCATAATCCATCAATATTCATAACAAATACACCCATGGAACAACAATTCAAATATTTCAAGACATTAATTGGACGAGAAAAGAGTATTTCTATTAAAATGTAATCAATAGAAGTGAATGAATTACAAACTTAGGTGTCAGCATGATTCAAAACCGAGAAACTAAGTCCCTTCCAGTTGGGCCTCCATCACTTCAATCCTCCACCAAAGGCACGCTCATATAATAGAGACAATGAGGTTCTCAATCAAATAGGGAAGAGCTTGGGGGATGAACAATGTGTTCAGACTTAAAAGGACAAAGGGATGCATAATCAATATGAAGTGAATAATTTATCCAGAGTAACTTTTCTCTCAAAGTTGAATTCTTCTCCTCTTTTCCACAACTTGGATATGGCCCATTTATAGCCTTCAAATGGAATTGAAGGGTTGAGTTGGAACGTTTCCAGTATATGGAAGGTCAAGGATCATGGATCTCATGATGTGACATGGAAACCCAACACCATTTTTAATTTTGGGCACAAAACCCAATGTATGCAGGTTGTAATGGTGAAACCTACATATACGCATGTTGTATAATAGTTAGGGTGGGTATATGTGGAAAAATATTATTTTTATCTCTAGGAACTGCAAAAATGGACTTCAAGTCTGCATAGGAAAATGGAAAAAGTCCTTTTGAAAAAATTTGCATAGGGTGAGTAAAATCTTGCTATAACAGATGCCCCCTAATGTGTGAGGTCAGAGGAGTATTTGCGATGGCCAAAATACATTATAATACCCAAAAGTGGAGTAATGGAGACCCAACTGGTCGAACTGGTTGCTCATGAGAATATTACAATATGTACTAACTTTTCACACATGGTTGTCAATTTGAATTACACTACAAATCCATGTGAAAATATACCAAACAATTGTTCATGGCCATGAATATGAAATACAAAGGTGGTTACATGTCGAAAGGTTGTCATAGTCACGGACAAGGCCCAGTAAAACCATTCTCAAAATCAATCTGAAGATATATGTATACAATGGAGTACAATCTGATCTCCCATGATCATTGAACTCACGTAGGTACTGGTCCAATGAAATATAGAAACAACTCAGGAAAGCTGTGACTATGAATTGATGTCTTCAAGTCTTCTACATGATCCACCAAAGGTGCATGTCTACATCGTGTGAATAAATGAGTTGAGGTCGAACAAAATGAGACTTTGTTTGATTATCGATCATTAAGGTATACCATTAACAAACGCGAGACAACCTATCGATAATGAAAGTAGGTATCAAGGCACTGAGTACATTCTTACAAGTGTGAATAAAGGTGTCGAGGTCGAACACTTGAAGAATCCATCGATCAGGAGGCCTTGATGTATTTCCAACTATCAATGGCGGGAGAACCTGCCACTAATGACTGCAAGCCTATAGATACTCATAGGACTCTAGGTCTCGTTTCTAGAATAGATGGGTTGAATTCGATGGAAGGAGACCCACTAAAAGGAGAGCATTGAGGCATCTCTCATCATTTAGCACGAGGTACAAAGCAGGAGCTTGATGAATTGGAGGAAATCAGACGAAGAGCATGTTCATGAAACAATGACCCTGTGTGTCTTTCTCGTGTGTCAGATGTAAGCGGTACAAGAAAAAGACCCTCTGAATAGTAGTCAATAAGAAAAATTGTTGAAAAAGACGAGGAAACCACCAATAAGGCTAATGGATTTCAAGGCACTGCATGAATCCCAATGTGCGAATATATTTCTTGTTGTTGAACACAAGGGAAACCCCCCAGTCAGCGACCAATGATGAAATGTCGAATGTTGGGTTCAAGGTTACCTACCAATGATGAAAGTAGGACCAGGGTGCATGATAGGACTACAACTTCATGTAACTCTCAGACACACTAAGGGTATGGACGACATGCAAAGTCAAGAGTTTTGAGGAATGGCCGACACATGTTGATAGACATCCTTTGAACAAGATCATTAGACATATGGAAGACTCTGGCAGCATAGACTCAATGATGAAACTTTTTGACGTAGGAGGCATCAATCAAAATATCCATGGGGACTGGAAGAGTAACTAGTCGGGGAAGTAAACTCTAAGTAACGAACTTAGCTTCCTAAGGTCATGCTAATCCCAAAATTTTGATGACAAAAGGACTCAAAAGTTTTGTGCTATGTTCAAAGGAGACACGACTACTTCCAATATAAGATAATATTCTTTTCCTGCCCATATTTTTTTGTTTTTTCATAGTCAAATGAATGTTATGATACAGAGGAGGAAACGAGTGTTGCAAGTAAGCAACTAGTTCCAGCAGTGGAACATACCTATGCTCAATGAAAGGACATTCATGCAGGAGATGGACACTCGGGGGCATGTTTCCTCTTGGGGTATCTGCAAAGGATATAAACAAGGCTCTGCTTGGATGATGATGCAAATTGTTGAGGTGATAGGCTTATAATGTGAAAGCGAGAACCGACAATAGGCTCAATACTGCAAGCAAGAGAATGATATGCAATTACAACTTAACACCAAAAAATGTCTTTTTTCGTAATCTTAGTCTACTTGGTTTGAAAAAGGGGTAAACTTACGCCAAATAGATGCCCTTTCAAATCCAATTTACGAGTGTGAAAGAGACAAGTTCACTCGGCAATCTTTTCACTTTTTAAGAGGGTCAGAAAAGAGCTTAAACCAGACTCTTTGGGAGTCCCGCTAGGTAGGTCAACATGCTTATGAGTAAGAAATGAGGTTCAAATGTAAAGTCATGTATTACCTATAAGGGACTCCTGGTCCTACAGACAAAAATCTCTACATGGGCACCGAATGACACAGAGGATCTAACTAGGGCACCCATGTTTGGTAAGTCTCTACCATTCAAATAATGACACTTCTAGTTACAGAAAGAAGGTTTCATGTCGCCACTAAACGGGTTAGTACCTAAGGCATATGAGTTGTAGTCATAGGATGATGCAAATGTGCACAATGGATTGATGACCTATCCTATATGTTGGTTGAAAAATACATGTCCAAAGTTACGAACGAGCGACATGGCACTAAAAACCGCAAGAATCCCTAGATAAGACCACCAAAACCAACTCCATCCATTGCCATATTAGTCCATTAGGCCAAAATATTAGTAAAAATTATGCAAAGTGGGTAAATTTTTTCTATAAATAATTAAAAAAAAAAAAACAATTTTACTATACCATTTATATTTTTTACCCAAATAGTGCATTTTGGACCAAATTGCCCCCGAATTTCAACTGTTGATTGCAGGAGCCACAAGTGACGGAATCAACAACCATCTGGACCAGGTAATTCATCTTCCTCCTCTCTTTATTTCTAGTGGATTAAAATATGCAATTATGTCTCCTTTTTTATCATTTTAGGGCACAACTTAGAAACTAGGGTATACGTGGGCTATAGATCATTGGGTCCTGTATACGGATGCTTATACGTGACTGTTTGAAAAACAACCAGCATATAATCAGCCCTATACGTGACTGTGTAAACTGTAGCTCGCATACAAGTCTGTGGATATCGTTTTAAAATGTTACTAACTCAAAAAATGGTTTGAATCTTGTAGGATGGTGCTAGACTGGAGAGAAAGAGAGCATGAAGAAGTGGATGTTGCAGTGGAGAGAGATCGAGGGGCCCATATGGCCTTAAAAATATGTCAGCTATATCATTTTTGGGCTCTCAAAGGTATCAGGGCTCAAGTGAGACTTCTCCAGATGCTAGTGAACTACTGGGATCCAGATACGGAAACCTTCAACCTTGATGGACAACCATTGAGGATTGAAGTTGAGGACATATACTTATTTACCGGATTGTTGCATCAGGGTGAGGTGGTAAACCTCAAAGACCGAGGAGGTGAGATTGGCATGAACATAGAGGACTACATAGCCACCCATTGCATTGCAGGGACCGAGAAGGTAGGGAGCCAACTCTCGATCAGAGTGATCAGCAATCTAAGTCTCAATATTGTTGTCCTAGTGTTGACATAGATCACAGGATCGACCTCTTTGCACCAAGCATCGAGACCACTTATGTTCTATTCGGTGGAGTTCTTGCGACCCACGATTTACGACTGGTGCACCTCACTACTGGCCAACATGAAGAGCTCGCTGACAGGCTACAAACTAGGTAGACAGAGGAACTTTGGGTCCGCGTCTATCCTGTGTATTTTTTTCTTTGAGCGCATTCTAGGCTTGGGCCCTAGAATTGAGATTGTTTCTCATGGATCTCGCAATCCAGCCATGGCACGATGGACCAAGGTGATGAAGCAGAAAGGAGGTGGTAGGGTGCCAACACCCTACAACGATGATTTTTTATTTTGGTGGAGTTAGCAGGTGATGGCTCTGGATGACTACCCTTATGCAGGGATTGACTTCAAAGGAGATCTGGACATGTCGTTACCACCATGTTCCGCCTACGGAGACATAGGTATGCAATTTTTTTTTAATATTTCATTTTTTTGTATTTTTGTATAAGAACAAAAATATATTTTTGTATGATGTCAAGTACTAACTAAACATGTATGTGATGCATATGTGGGTCCACGATGGTCGGGCAGAATTCCACAACACCGACGGAGGCACCGGGGAGATGAGCCAGTGGGAGGGGACACTGATAGAGTGCTTCAAAACGTACAGGGCAACCTGTCTCATTTGACGCAAAGGATTCCCATGGTTCTGGTAGAGGATATGTCGGAGGCGATGCAGTGGCAGGTGGTAGGTGTGCCCTATGCTTGGGTACAACTCTTTCAACATCTCGCAAACGCCATAGTATGATATCATGACACACATATGGTGCCACAGGCGTAGATGTTTTGATTATTGTATGATCAACCGTATATGTATTTTGAGGATGTGAGCCCCAATTTTGTACTATAACACCATATTTTTGGAGAGATAAAATATATAAAAAAAACATTGATCTTCGGATTTACTTATAATACAATGTGTACATTGATGAAATTGTTTTCTTTTCTTTAGTTATGTGAAAAATTCCAATCTAAAACAAAATTAGCATATGCATCAGACACATAATTAGAACTTCTAGGTATGTGATGGTAAGTAATAAAATCAAAATGTCGTTCCAAAAGTTGTACCCATAAGAATCATCGGAGTAGAGTAGGGTCTCGCACACGGTAATTGTCGTTCAACTGACATACTACTAACTAGGAGTCCAGGTGAACTTCTAAAGAGTTAATAACATGTGAAATGGCATCGCGTAAAACTTCTATAACAATGCTATATTCAGCCACATTATTCGTTGATGGCCCTAGGAAAACGCCACCTGAGGACACCAGTAGACCCTTGGGTGAGTAAACAACCCAGGCGGCAGAAGCCAAGTTCTGTGTATGACGAATGGCCCCATTTGCGAATCCTAAGTAGACCAAAGACTCCGTTGACATCTTCCAACTAAGGTAAAACTCGATAATCAAGCTGAAGATAAGAAAGAGGGAAAATATATATACACTAAAATACATTAGTATACAAAGAGTTACACCCAAGCTTGGGGCTCAAGTGTAATATATTTCAAGTAGATCCCATTTGTGGCTTAGCCAACATATTCCCTTCATAATCTTCTAATTCATAGGATCCTTTTTCTAAGACATGTCGCACGATATATATATTGTGCCACTTGGGTTTGAAATTACCTGCCCCTAGTGGTTCTTTGGCTTGGTCGTACAGAAGGACCAATTCACCCTCAGTGTACTACCGAGGACAGATGGAATTATCATATAGGACCTTGACACGTCGTTTATTTTCTTCGATAGTCGTGGAGGCATCTCGACGTTGCTCATCTAGACTCTCTAGGTGTACGAGGTGTTGTTCAAGATTGAAAGTGTCAGGTAGGAGCGTGATTTCCAATCTAAGAGAAGGGATTTTGCATTCAATAGGTAGGCTCGACTCCACATCGTGCGCTAACTGGAAAGTATAAAAATCAGTGGAAGTCTTAACCGAGGTTCGGTATGCCCAAAGTGCTGGATAAATCATGATATGCCAATCATATTTGATCTGGTTGATAGTTTTCTTCAAAATGGTCTTAAGAGACTTGTTCACGACCTCTACTTGTCCATTTTTCCAGGGGTAGTAAGGGGAATAATGACCATGTTTAAACCCCAGTTTCAATGCTAATTCTTTCATCATTTCGTTATGAAAGTGAATACCATGATCAGTGACAATCTCACTCGGGATTCTGAACCTGGCTATAATTTGATTGAACACGAAGAAAGCAACAGTCTTACCATCGAATTTAACTGTAGGCATGGCCTCGACCCACTTAGTAAAGTAGTCTATGGCCACGATAATGTGTTGATGCCCCCCAGCTGAAGTTGAGTTGCAATCCAAAAAATCCACCCCCCACTTGGTGAAGGGACCGACGGTAACAACTAGATGGAGAGGGGTCGGATGCGAGTGCATATTCCGAGTGAACACATGGCAAGGATGAAACTTATTAACCTCTTCAACACAATCTTTAAAAACAAACAACCAAAAATAATAAGCTCGCAAAATTTTATGGGTTGTCGCAAGCCCGAATAGATGACCACCACAAGCCCCACTATGGCAGTCGTTTAGAACAAATTCAACTTCTCCTTGAGTCAAGAAACGATGCAATATATTATATATTCCTTGGCGATACAAAGTGTCGCCGACAATAAGGTAATTCTTAGCTTGGTATCGTATATGACGTCGGTCTTCTCTCGAGAGATGCTGAAGGAACTTCAAAGTTTGAAGATAGACAACAATATCTTCATACTAGGGGTCTGACGATGAGACAAGGAAAATGTGTTCATCCACAAATGAATCAACATGAATAACATCCTCATCTAACCAAGGGAATTCATATATTAACTCTGCAAAAACTAGCAATTTCTTAGATTTCACAGAAGCGAAATCGAGATCAAATTCTTGTAAAATGACAATCCATTTATTGTATTTTCCCCATATGATATGCCTAGTAAGGATGTATTGAAATGGATTGACATCAACAACCACAATAGTTTTGAAAAATAATATATAGTTCTGTAATCGTTGAACTGCGTGAATGGCAACCAAAGCTAGATTTTCAACATGAGAATATTTGAGTTCAGGGCCGACTAAGTTTCGACCAAGATATTAAATGACATGCTCACGAAGCTCGTCATTCTCTTGAACCAACACCATACCAATCGTCTCTTTGGATGCGGCGATATAATCAAGCAATATCTACTATAGTCCAGAGACTTTAGCAGAGGCATCAATACCAAGGCTTTCTTCAAAGCATCAAAGGATTCCTGGGCTTGCTCATCCTAGATAAAAGGAGTGTCCTTCTTTAAGAGACGCATGAAACCCTTAGTAATATTGGCATAGTTCACTATAAACCGTCGTAAAAAGTTAGTTTTCCTCTATAAATCTTGAAGTTGACGAATAGTGCGTGGGGGAGGCAATCGAAGTATTGCCTCAACCTCTAACGAATCCACCATGATCCCAATATCAGAGACTAAATATCCTAGAAGTCGACCTGACTTAATGCAAAAGATACATTTATGAGGGTTCAAACAGATGTGGTAATGAAGGAATCTTTCAAAAAATAGTCGAAGGTGTGTAGGGCGATCCAATCTCTTACGTGAGTGAGCAGCGATATTGTCGAGATAGGCTTCGACTATATGCTTGATATCGTGAAATGCGAAGGTCATAGCTCGTTGGAAGGTTGATCTGGAATTCTTAAGGCCGAAATGAATCTTACGGTATGTGAATGTAACCCAAGGACAAATAAATGTTGTCTTATGTTGCTTCTCAAGCTTAATCTGAATTTGGTTATATCCTGAAAATCTGTCCATAAAAGAAAAAACTTCGCTTCCTACACACTCATCGAGAATTTGATCAATGAAGGGTGTTGGGAAGTTGTCTTTGGGACAAGCCTTATTTAGGTCACGAAAATCCATGCATACATGGATGGTTCCTTGCTTTTTATTCACATGAACGGGATTGGATACCCATTCAGTCAAAGGAATAGGGTAGATAAATCTAGCGTTAAGTAGTTTTTCTACCTCTGCCTTAATAGTAGGGGCCTTCCTAGGATTGACAACTCTAAGTCATTTCCGAACAGGTTTAGCATCCAGGTAGGTTTTAATCTCATGTTTGACAATTTGAGGGTTGATTCCTGGTATCTCTTCACATGACCAAGTGAATATATCACAGAATTCTTTGAAGAGATCAATGTAGATCATAATTTCTTCCGGCGAACAATCTGCACTGATCTATACATTTTCAATCTTTCTAGGAATACGAGAGATATCGATCATGATGGTAGGAAAGATACTCACCATGTTTCCTTTGGCACAAATTTCGTGTGTATCAAGTGGAATTACGGTGTGACCGACTATCTCGCTTAAGGTAGATCTAAAATCATCTTATTCGATTCTAGCAAGCTCTGGGAGAAAATAAGAGTGATGGTGCATATCACCCCATGGCTTGTCAGAACCATTCATGGACTCTACAATTGCTTCATTCGAGGGTAAAGTATCATCGAGGTAGTCACATGAACAAGACGATGAAGTGGCCCATACAGGCTCGAGAATAGGATCCTCTTCGTCTGTCTGCGAGGTAACAAGATACAGATCGACGGAAGAGTCAAGAACAGCCTGATACGCTATATATGTTTCCAATAGTGGCATATCCATTCCAATATGTGACTGAACTTCACAAGATGCAGTCAAGGAAGGTAGGGTCCAAGGATCGTTAAAATACGAAGTGCAGAAAGGAATGGACCTTATTGACGAGGCAGACCTACTAGACATGGTGTAGATATGATGAACCAGTGCCATGAAGTCGAAGGTACACATAAGGTATGAATACATTTCGACACTGATATTCTCAATTGTTGGCTGATAATTTTTTATCATGGGGATCGATGGTCCAACCGATGCATTGGGGCTAGCATACGCAAAGGATAACTGGTCGATTGTCATGATATTCCCATCATGAGGAAAGCAAAGAGTAGGGAAGACGGACGATATGATTGCAGTCATAGCATAAGTCCAATTGCGTCCTAGTAACAGGTTATAGTTGAGGGGCACATCAACCACCTCCACATCCACCTCCACCGTCTTCCCACCTAACTGGACAGGGAAGGCAGGAAGAATACCCTGAGGCCAGAAAGAATGACTGTCAAAATAAGTCAACATGGTCGTAGATTGAGAGAGGGTTGGAGAGTCGAGGGATTTCCAACAGACTAGGGACATCATGCATGTAGCAGTGCCTTCATCAACAACACTATGTTTGATGGTATACTTTGAGTAACGCATGTGGATTTGGAATGCCACATGGTAAGGCAAGCGAGGCTTCACATCTGTGACGTAAAAATTGATAACTTTAGAGCCATAGGGATCTAGAGATCCTAACGCAGATAGCAAGGCATTCCTCTATGAAGGACACGTCTAGAGTACCTCCAGAACCAACATCGCACAAGGGGTCTGACCCAGATCCTCAACAATAGAGTAATTATAGGCAGCTCTAGAATTAGGATTGTGGGTAGATCACTTGAGTACTCCTTTCGGAATATGAGGTGGGGGCTCTAGTTTTTCGATCTATAAAGGCATCTTCGGAGGAGGGGGACACTCTAGACTAGGTACAGTCTATGAAGAATTGTAATCGTGAGACCGAGTGGCTACATTAACCTCAGACTTAACCATATTTATGCATAGATGGTCATTGTCTTACATCGGTGGGTTTTGACTCCCACTCGTTGCATTTCTGGCATTTGAGGAGCTCAAGGCCATGTGTTGATTATATGGAAAAGGATTCGTCAGCATAGCGGGCAATAGAGATAAAAGCCTCACAAATTCTGCAAGTTTGGGGCACAAATGGGTAAGGTGATCGTCTGTACAAATATTGCAGGGAAACTTCACCTTCCACGTTTCTTTCTTGCCCTCATCATCATTATTATTTGACTTCTCATTATTATCATTTTCCTTGGGTTTATTGCTATTCTTCCCACCCTTACGATTGTTGCCATGTCCTTTCTTTTTATTCCCTCCTGGTTTTTGGTTACCATTCAGGTTGGTCGACGATTGCATAGAATGTACATCCACCGACTGAGTGGGAGTGGAGGACACAGATGAAGTTGGCCCTCCTATAGATTGGTTTAGATACAACTCTTTCAATTGGCTTGTCACCAAGTCTGCAGATTTCACATTGGCAGAGCATACAATGCCATCAGCATGAGGCCCGGATTTTTTTCTAGGGTCATAGTTGGACCTCAGTGCATCTAGAAGAATCTCGTATAACATCCCACACTGAGGATATATAATATCTAACTGTTGGGCTTTAAAAATCGCTTCTTCCTCATATGTAACCCCGTATGTAGAAACATCCTTAGAAATATACAGCTCTAGAAACTTAAGGAACCACTCTAGAAGGAATTTTGGAGGTATGTAATCCTTGATCAATCTCTTCCATCTATGCCACTCTTGGATGTGATACGAGATATGGGTTCTTTTGTCCTGACGGAAGGCCAACATAATTTTTATGCCAGCATCATAACGAACTGGAAATTGGAAGTGGTTGAGGAAGACTAAAACCATCTGATTAAAAGTTTGTACATCCCCCCTGGTAGCTCTATGTACCATTTCGCAACAACCTCCGTGAGGGTGCATTGAAACAATCTTAAAGGAATAGAATCATCATTAATGGAATTCGAAGAGCACCAAAGATGAAATATAGTGATGTGATCACCAAGATTCTCACCAGTCTTGCCTTCGAATTTCAGAATATCTAAAGAAATCTTAGTCAGGATAGGGGGCCATGTCGGATCATGACGCACAGGGTCATTCATTAATCTAGAAAATTCTAGCAAATTGAGCATGGCTAGAAATTAATGGAGACGGAGTTGCGGCATCTAGCCCCAAGGTCTCGGGAAAGATTAGTGTTGGGGAATCGCAACCCATATAGGGTTCTGGTATGTACCATGGTCATGTCTGAGATTGTAAGACCCCCCTCCGAACTGATTCATGAAGAGTTGGTTGGGAACCATTCCAATAGGAATGTTATGATGAGGATTGTAAAATTTCCCCCAGCCGGAGTAGCTCCAGGTTGGGGGTTTCCCAAGGTATGAAATTGACCTCCCCTGAGTGTGAATTCAGAGGATAAAGGTGGATTCATCATGCCAAACATGTTGGTCAGAATCATTGTAGAGGAGGTAGGTGTAAAGAACGAACCATAAGCAACAACTTGTCCGCCAGGTTGACCACTCCATCCGAGAGCATTAGGACTGGGATTATACCCGAGGTGAAAAGGAGGAAGGCTTCCAACTGTAGGAGTCATTTGTGGGATATGAGCACCACCAAACAAAAATGGATTATATGAAGGAGCCATGCCCCCAAGTCCAATACTAGTA
The DNA here is from genome assembly GCA_009831015.1 of Picea engelmannii. Taxonomy (NCBI): domain Eukaryota; kingdom Viridiplantae; phylum Streptophyta; class Pinopsida; order Pinales; family Pinaceae; genus Picea; species Picea engelmannii. The sequence continues at coordinate 341,540 of ML784804.1, forward strand.
TTCAGATTAGATGTTGGGATGGAGGATGAAAATTGCAATGTGAAATTCAGCATACCATAAGAAAAAGGGCTAGAGGCCGTAGGGATGGACTGAATATTGCAGCTCGGCGAGTGACAAAGGGACCCAAAAGGGTTCGTGGCTATAGGTTAAGTATTCAGTATAGGACAGACAAGAGTGATGATAGGAACTTCTGGCACTACAACCAGGTTGAAGGTGTCAAAGGAGTATCATTAACTATAATGGGTATGGGAGTCGAAGGACTCCCAGTGTCTTTCTGACTCAATTCACTACTCATCCTTGTATGATCACAAGTCTGGTAAGTGGAGGTGTGTGTACCATGTTTGATAAATTTACGCCTTTTAGAAGGCAAAGACTCAAGATGTGGTGGTAATCGTAACAAACGACGAGACCTGTGGGGAAGTTGGTCTGACTCCACAGTGACTCAAAACTTGAGATTTGAAAAAAAATCCTAAGGCCAACTAGTAATAAAATAGCACACCAAAATAAACAAAAAGGCCAATATGCACACAAATAGGATAAATTGGATGAAAGGGGCCTCCCTCCCTAAAGTAGGTATGCCTCGCCTAAGAGGGGACTGAGACTCCCTGCCAAAGATCGGAGGTATCAGAATCAGTTATAAGGACCCTTGTGGACTTAACAACCAGTCGGTCAGATCCCCCCAGAGAGGTAATCCTCCATAAAGGTCGTGTGTTGCTTGACCCTTATCTGACCCAGGGTACTTGCAGAATAACCCATGCAAGTAACCTATGTGGTACCTATGTCAAGCAACTAAGTAACCACGATATAACCGATGCACAAGAGAACAGTCGTAAGTTGGGTCTACCGTATGGACAAGGTAACAAAGCACAGAACCTCTAAAGCACTGCCTCTCACAGAGGTAAAGGTACTAGCAAGATCCCCATATACAAATAGATCCCCAAAAATACATTTGACGCTAAGAAGGTATTGGGGGGATATCCCCTCAACCAACCTCATGCGACCTCGTGCTTAACTCCAGTGTAAGAGGAGCCTCCTGACGTCACCAATTATACAATGGATTTCGCCACTCCCTTAGTCAGACACATATGTTTATTTAATAGCCTTGGAGAATTTTACTCACAAAATCCTATTCTAAATCTCTAAATCCTAAGATAGTTTGTGCACCCTAGAAAATAAAATTGTTTCTAATCAATTTTAAATTATCAACGTTGCTTTTAGTGGCCTTGCTTACTCAAAAAGGTGTGGTAGTGAAACTAATCATGTTATGACTCAACAAGCAAAATAAGTGAATATGAATAAAATGAAAAGTCCTAACTTCAATTCCCAATAAATGACAAGCTTTTCAAAATGCAATTTTCAATTTAATTCTGCAATTCAAAATAAGATGCAATCTTTCCATTCATGTACTAAGATCAATGATAAGAACCCAAAAGATCAAATGCCAACAATGAAAAATGTTTAATATTTTTGTATTTTCAATATAAAAGAATGAAAATGCAAGGACTGAACAACAGCTTGATATAGAGATTCTATTGAATGCAATCAGAGACAAACCAAGTAGGATATCAAGAAGCAAACACTCAGCCCAAGATGCAAGTATAATCAATGAAAAGGATGATGAGAAAGGCGTCACTCGAAAATTCAACCAAATAAAGGTTTCCTATCACTCTGCAGGCACTTAACAATCATAACAGAGACCTAAGAAGACTCAGCAACCATCAAAACTTACCTAGCAAACATCAAACTCAACAACCAACACAAAAGAAACATGTACGTGATTGTTCAGCAAAAAACCACGTATATACGCCTCTATCAGAAGGATAGCACGCATATGTATGCGACTGTCAGGTAAAAACATGCGTATATTTATTAAAAAACTACCAGGTTAAGGATAAGGCTAAGAAACTCAGACTCAAAATGAACAGAGGCTGTCAAGCAATCAGACAACAAGAAACTCAATATAAACGAGAGCAATCAAAGGAGAAAAACACTCCAAACCCTGAAAATAAGATTAAATCCCCAGTATGGTCGTCAATTTTGTTACGAGGAAAATATCTCTATGACATGGGGTAAACCACAACAGACGGAAATGACTGCAAAAATAAAATCTAATCTCAAGTATGCTATATAAACAAATATTCTAACAAGACAAGATAAAGATCCTACCTCATCCAGACGTTTGATGAAGTCCACTGTTGAGCACTTGACTCAAAGCAATACACCCACAACTTGTCCTCAACAACCAAGAAACGCAATAATATGGTGATAATATATAAAGTTAGCACATTCAATAGCATAATCCATCAATATTCATAACAAATACGTTTGCATAATCCATCAATATTCATAACAAATACGTCCATGGAATAACAATTCAAATATTTGCAAGACATTAATTGGATGAGAAAAGAGTATTTCTATTAAAATGTAATCAACAGAAGTGAATGAATTACAAACTTCCATGTCGGCACAGTTCGGAACCAAGAAACTAAGTCCCTTCCAGATGGGCCTCCACCACTTCAATCCTCCACTAATGGAAAGATCATATAAGAGAGACAATGACGTTCTCAATCAAATAGGGAAGGGATTGGGGGTTGAACAATGTGTTCAGACTTAAAAGGACAAAGGGATGCAGACTCAATATGAAGTGAATAATTTCTCCAGAGTAAATTTGCTCTCAAAGTTGAATTATTCTCCTCTTTTCCACAGCTTGGATATGGCCCATTTATAGCCTTCAAATGGAACTGAAGGGTCAAGTTGGAACGTTTCCAGTATATGGAAGGTCAAGGATCACGGATCCCGTGACATGACATGGAAACCTCACAACATTTTTTATTTTGGGCACAAAACCCAATGTTTATGGTGCCTCCATCTGCAATCATTACTAGAAACTCTAGTGCTAGAAATACAAAGCAATTGAGAAGTTTGTCTAATTTGTAGTTAATGAAGTTATGGGTACTACCAAAATCAATCAACACTATTACCTTTTTATTTTTTAAATATCTTTCTATCTTGAGTTTTTATGGAGTATTGATACCAACCAATGTATGACAAGATATGGTTGGAGTAGTATCTTCTAGTTCTATATATTTCAATGGTTCTAATTCTCAATCTTCTTCTTCTTCACAATCTATGTAGAATAACTTCTTCTCAATGCATTTATGCCCCTTATTGTACTTGCTATCACAATTGAAATGTAGTCCCTTTGCTCTTATTTCATCTATGTGTTGAGGTTTCAACCTTGTAATTTGAGTGATGTTAGGAGAGGGAGCATGGTTCACTGTATAGTTGTTAGAGGTCACTCTTCTGGTGGCCATATTTTTACTTTCAACTTTCCTTGCCATAGTGAAAGCATAATCTAGGGATTTAGGTTTGAATAGATGCACCTCATGTTGAATGTTCTCCTTTAAAGTGCCAATAAAAAGATTTAAAAAATTATCCTCTAGAATGTTCTTTACCCTGAGACTTAGTTTTTGGAATTGTTGAATGTGCTATGTAATTGGACCTCTTTGTTGAAAATTTATCAATTGACTAAATAATGTATTTCTCTTAATATCCCCATAATGTTCTATCAATTCATCTATAAAAATGGACCAAGAGATAACAAAATCCTTTGTTTCTTTCACAAAGACGTCGATATCAAACAAATTGATCATTTTCTAAGTACATGGATGCAAGAGTTACCTTTTGTAAGGTTGGAACTTGGTGTAGATCAAATAATTGTTCCATCTGGATTATCCATGTTATAGGATCTTTACCTTCAAACTTCCTCATATCGATCTTCGGAATTAAGTAGGTCCTTGGTGCTAAGTGGAACCCTCAATTATGTGGATCTGAAATTGATGAATAATCATGATTTTGGGGCTCAATCTTTATTTCCTCCACATTTATATGATTTCTTTGTGTCCTGATATCTCTTTGACAGATTCTCTCATGTAGAGTATGTAATAAGATGGTTCATATGGAATTTTGCAATTCTTCCATCTTTTTTATCCATCTTCTTTTCCATTTGCACCATATTTTTATCCATCGTCTTTTCCATTTGTATGGTATTTTCAAGCATTTTCTTTTCCATCTATTCCCTATTTTCACCCATCTTATTTTCCATCAAATTATTACTTGTTATTGAATTAACACTCAATTCATTAAATTGGTTCTCCAATTTGGATAGCCAGTGAAAAATCTCTTCTCTTTCTTCTTGAGTCATGGTTGAGCTTTCGAGGGGTTTAGTAGGTGAATTAATTTTTTGAACACCCTTTTCTATGTGGGACAAAAATAATAATACTCCTCTTTTTTCTCTTTATCACAAATTCTGAATCACCAAAACAAATTTGTCAATCAAAAGTTAAACCAATTGTAAGTTGTGTACTTTTAAAACCCTAATTTTGAGACTCTCTTGTTGGTTGATCCTTCTCTTGATGTATCTCTGCAATTTCAACCCTTTTGAGTTTGGAATTTTCTTCATGTAGTCCTTTTATATGTCTTCTCTACAATGCCACAGGTCTGACAAAAATTTGATGTGTCAAGTGAAATTTATGGTAACCTTCCCAAAACTTTTTGATTTCTATCCATTTCTGGATAACAAACTTGTATGGCATGCCATGTGTCCAATATTTCAAACCCGATTCTGAATTTTTTGTTTGAAATATTATGGTTTGTATTATATCCAAAGGAACTAGTGGTACTCATTTTGGACCTTCCAAGCTTGATATATGCCATTTCTACCAAGAACACTTGTTTGAGACTAATTTTAGGTATATTCAACAAACCGTAATTTCCACAGCTTATATCTCAAAAAGTAGAATGATCAAAAACTTGAAATATGTACCAAATGTACTTCACTCCATCTCCTTGGTATCCTAAAAATTTCACAGTCTGAAACCTTTCTTAAAAAAAAAGTGATAGCGTTATTTCCTAGATGACTCGTTTGAAACTAATTTGAAGACTAGTCACAAACCATAACTTTCATAGGACATATATCATAAATTATAATGAATCAATACTTGAAATATTTACACAAATTACTTTGATATCTTTACACAAAGTACTTTGATATGTTTCCTTAGTAGAAAAGTAACGCCATGCCTTGATAAATATAGGATAATAAATGTGAATCATTTTCAAGGAGGCAACCTCATTTTACAATAGAACAAATGCACAAGATGAGATGATCTTAAAACTAGGTTTCATTGTTATATATATATATATATATATATATATATATATATATATTGAGGGTACAACTACCATTAAAAGGTATATCCAATACTAATATAACAATAGAAATGCAACAACTCAATATCTAGGGTTTTACATGGGGCTTTGTGCTTAACATGGGGATTTTTTGTTAGAAAAACAGGATCGCGGAGCAATAAAATAAAATAAAAATGTGGAAATAAAACACAGAAGATACATAATACAATAGATACACAAATGTACATGGTTCACCCAATGTGGGATACATCCACCAAATAAATTGCCAGGTCCTTCATTTTTGTTATCCAACAAATGAAGGGATACAACCTACATCACACCCATTGTAACTTCCTCTTCTTTCCCTCACAGTCTCCTCTCTCAGAATACAATATTCACAATGATGCATAGCCGCAATCATTTCAATCATAAAAGAGGGTTTCCTTCTAGGGAAAAAAGGCATAACATAACTTCTACCGTCAGATATGTGACCTTATAATGAACGGTCTAGATTTACTATGAAATTACAATATACATTTACAATAAAACAATTCCTTCAAGGGCTTCGCCCCCAAAACCCCATCGGGGGCCCGCTTGCCCCCGAACCCTGCAAGGGGGGCAAGGCCCCCCCCTGAAACCCCCACATGGAGGGGTATATAGTATTCTAGGGTGTACAGTCTTCATGGGGTATAAAAACGGCTGAAAACAAAGACCTATGAAACAAGAAGATAATCAGGATCCACAACCAACAATCTCCCACTTCGAGGTTGATCACAACAACTCCACTGTTATTGTACCTACTTGACTATACTCCACCTTGGACCTGAAAAAGTTCTCATCTTCACCTTCATGCTTAAAGACCAACTAAAACTGAGCATGAACTCAGTTTCCCCCTGGTTACTCCTTTTGTTAACATGTCTGCAGGATTCTAGCTAGTGTGTATATTTTCCAACTTCAAATGTCCATCTTCCAAGATGAATCGTATGAAATGTTACCTGAGTTGTATATGCTTAGTCTTTGAATGGAGGGCTAAGTTATTTGCAAGATGAATGGCACTCTCATTGTCACAGTACAACCTGTTATTCTCTTGCTTCTTTCCCAATTCCTCCATAAACCTCTGTAACCAAATCATCTCTTTACTGGCCTCTGTAGCAACAACATACTCTACCTCTGTTATTGAAAGTGCAACAACCTTTTGCAGTTTATAAATCCAACTTACTATTGTTCCACCTACAGTAAAAACATACCCTATGGTGCTCCTCCTACTATCTTTATCACCTACCATATCTGGATAAACATATCCCTGTAGAATAGTGTATGAACCTACAAAACATAATACATGAGTAGTGGTACCTTTCAAATACCTGAGAATCCACTTTACTGCCTCCCAATGTTATTTACCTAGATTGTTCATATACCTACTTACAACTCCCAGTGCATGTGAAATATATGGTCTTGTGCAAACCATCACATACATCAAGTTGTCAATTGTTGATGAATAAGGGACCCTGGACATATATTTTATCTCCTCATGTGTCTTGGGACACAAATATTTGGTTAATTTGAAATGGATGGCCAAAGGTGTACTAATTGGTTTTGCATTCTGCATTCTAAATCTCTCCAACACCTTCTCTATGTACTCACCCTAAGACAATGTCAAATTGTGATTTTTCCTATCTCTTGTTATTCTCATACCAAGGATTTTCTTTGCAACACCCAAATCCTTCATCGCAAATGAATTAGCTAATTTTTTCTTGAACACATTTATATCCTACATATTAGACCCTACAATAAGCATGTCATCTACATACAATAGCAAGATAATATAGCTTCCATTTTCTAGCCTTTTAAAATAAACACAGTGATCAGAATGACATCTACTATAACCTTGTTCTGTCATATACCTGTCAAACTTTAAATACCACTGTCTTGGAGCTTGCTTTAGGCCATACAAGCTCTTCTTCAACCTGCATACCAAATTTTCCTTCCCTTTGACCTCATACCCATGTGGTTGTTGCATATAAATCTCTTCCTCCAAATCCCCACGGAGAAAATTTGTTTTTACATCTAATTGTTCAAGATGTAAATATTCTACTTCCACAAGACTTAAAATAGTCCTAATTGAAGTCATTTTAACAACAAAAGAAAATATTTCATCAAAATCTATACCTTTCTTTTGTGCAAACCCCTTTACAACAAGTCTAACCTTGTATTGTTTTTTGCCTCCATATTCTTCCTTCAACTTGTAAACCCATTTATTCTACAATGTTCTTTTTCTTGCAAGAAACTGAACCAAATCCCAAGTCTGGTTATTTATCGGGGAATCCATTTCCTCTTTCATGTATTACTCCCACTTCTTTTTAGTGTCTACCTACATTGCCTCTTCATAACATTATGGTTCACCAGAATCAATCAACAATAAATAATACAATGAAGGAGAGTATCGTTCAGGGGGTCTACTTAACATGGTAGATATTCTAACAACACTTGTAGGAGTTTGAGGTACATGGCGCTCCCATTGTTGTACATTTTGATTTGTTGGTACCTTTGGAATTTATTTTTCAGTGATCTCATCAAGCATTGCGTATTCTGGTTTTTCTTTTTCATGTTTCTTTCCCTGCAACTGATCATTGTGCATGACCTTCTCATTGAATATGACATATCTACTCCTAATTATTTTGTGATTTTCATAATCCCATAAGTGATAACCAAAATCATTAACATTGTATCCAATAAAGGTACACTTCTTGGATTTTGCCTCAAGATTTGTTCTATTTTCTTTATAAATATGGGCAAATGCTTCACAACCGAAAGACTTCAAAAAGGAATAGTTTGTCTTTTTACCTATCCATGCCTCCTTTGGAATTCTTCCATCCAAAGAGCTTGAAGGTCCTCTATTTAATAAGTAAACATCAATATTTACAACATTTGCCCATAATTGTAAGGGCAAACCAACATGCAATATCATACTCCTTGCACGCTCCATGATTGTCCTGTTCATCCTTTCTGACACACCATTTTCTTATGGTGTTCTTGGAACTGTCTTCTCTCTAGGAATCCCATGGTATGAACAATAATCATCAAAATCCTTACTTCAATATTCACCGCCAATGTTTGATCTGAGACACTTCAACCTTTTTCCTGTCTCATTCTCAACCAAAGCTTTCCATTTCTTAAAAGTATCAAAAACATCATATTTTTGTCGAATGCAATAAACCCAAGTTTTTCTAGTTGCATCATCAACAAAAGTAACATAATAATGAGAGCCACCAAGAGATGATACATGAGCTAGTCCCCATACATCTGTATGCACAAGCTCTAACCTTTCACTCTTCTTTTCATTTCCGACTCTGAGAAATATAACTCTCTTTTGTTTTCCATAAACATAATGCTCACATAAATCCAAATCAATTTGTTTAAGATTTGGCAGCAAATTTCTTTTGTGAAGTATATGCATCCCCTTCTCACTCATGTGTCCAAGCCTATGATGCCACAATGTTGTATCCACTCATGTAGAAGCTAAAGAGATAGAAGAATCAGTATTACCAGTACATAAATACAGTGTACCTACCTTCTCTCATTTTTCTATCACCAGTGATCTTTTGGTGACCTTCCATGCCTTATCTGTAAATATAGATATACAACCTTAGATTTCCAATTTCCCTGTTGGAATTAGATTTTTCCTTAGATCTGGAACATGTCTTACCTCTTTCAACAACCATTGGTTTCCATTCCTTTGCTTTATTTTTACCTTTCCCATTCCAACAATTTTGCACGGTGCATCATCACCCAAATGAACCTATCCAAAATCACCTTGAACATAATCTAGAAAATGTTTCCTATGGGGTGTGGCATGAAATGAAGCCCATGAATCTACTACCCAAGACTCAGAAGTATTATCTACAAAAAGAATCAAAGCATCTTGTAACACAACACCTATTACATTTGCTTCCTGATTTTTCTCATGTTGTCCATCTCTTTATTTCTTTGGAGCTCTGCAGTCTTTCTTCAAATTTCCTTTCTTCCCATAATTCCAACACTCTATCTTTCCCAGTTTGTATTTGGATCTTCCCTTCCTAGAATTCATGTGGTTCCATGAGCCCTTTCCTCTATCCTTTTGTCTTCCCATGTTCCCCGTGTTTAACGCATTACCTGATGTCTCACTTGTGCTTTTCCATCACATTTCCTCACTAAGGATAACACCAACAACATCGTCAAAATTTAAAGTGTTTAAACCAAAGACAGAGTTACTTACATCGATGACCAAGTCGTTCCAGCTTTATGGAAATGAGCATAAGATTAGAAGAGCCCTGACCTCATCATCAAAGTCCACTTTTACAGAACTTATTTGATTAGTAATCACATTAAATTCATTTAAATGATCTGCAACAGACCCACCTTCTAACATCTTCATATTAAATAATATCTTCATTAGAAATACCTTATTGGATGCTAAGGGTTTTTCATATAGTTTAGTCAATGCGTCCATCAGCTCCTTCGTTGTCTTTTCTTTCGAAATATTGAAAGCCACTGACGCTGCCAGGCTCAGTCGTATCGTTCCTAGTGCCTTTCTGTCAAGAGCCTTACATTCTTCGTTCTTCATGGCCATCGGCTTCTTTTCTATTCCACCCAGTGGTAGGAATAGATCCTTCTGATATAAATAATCTTCCAGCTGCATCTTCCATAACTGGTAGTTTTGGACGCTAAATTTCTCGACCCTAAACTTTCCATCTTCCACCATTGCTCCCACTCGAACCAAGAACCCTCTTTTCCTGCGAGTTACCTTTCGCTATGATACCAGATGTTAGAAAAACAAGATCGTAGAGAAATAAAATAAAAACAAATGCAAAAATAAAACACAGAAGATACACAATACAATAGAGACAGGGATATACGTGGTTCACCTAGTGTGGGCTACGTCCACCAGAGAAATTGTCAAGTCCTTCCTTTCTATTATCCAACAAATGAAGGGATACAACCTACAACACACTCGTTGTAACTTCCTCTTCTTTTTCTCATAGTCTCCTCTCTCAGAATACAATATTCACAATGATGCATAGCCCCAATACATTTACCTCATAAAAGAGGGTTGTCTTCTAGGGAAAAAAAACCCTAACATAACTTCTACTGTCAGATCTGCGACCTTATAATGAACGGTCTAGATTTACTATGAAATTACAATATACATGTACAAGGAAAATTTTCCTTCGGGGGCTTCACCCCTGAACCCCCGCTAGGGGCTTGCTTGCCCCCAGACCCCGTAGGGGGGGCAAGCGCCCCCCCCATATGGAGGGGTATACAGTATTATGGAGTGTACAGTCTTCATGGGGTATAAACACGGCTGAAAACAAAGACCTATGAAACAAGAAGACAATCAGTCTTCACAACCAACATTTTTCTAGGGGCTTAACATCTTTGCTAGAGAAACCTTGATGGAAAAATCCTTAGATGTGTCTACAAGGAAGAAGCCAACAAGTTAGTAGGGGAATTCCATTTAGGATATTATGGGGGTTGTCGATGACCATTTTGTTCAACAATTTCTAGCTGGAAAAGTGTTGTCAGGGTCCCTCTCATTTCAAATCGCTTGCGAAAAATTTGTGCATGCTCTCGCTAAAGTTGGCGCAATACTTGCCATAATTATTGTGGTTCTTGACCTCTCACCAAAATGTCCCATTTTCCCCTTTCCTCATCTTATTGGCACTGTCATTTTTTTGCATTTATGATTGACATATTGACACCACAAAAGTCTTGGATCCTTACTCATCACCTTGTTGTCTTATGCGTCCCTTTCAAATTTTCTAATTATAACATTATCTCATAATTTCATGCCATGCCAAAATCTAAATACATTATTATATTATATAACATTGGCCATGTTTATTTCACCTTATTAGTACCTGCCAAAGCAGGTACTATGGTAATCGGTACAATGTAAATAACCCTTAAATTGATATTACTTGGTGTGTTTTAGAAAACATTTATCACACGTTCCCAATGTTTCATAAAATATATAATTAATTTTAATATTTTTTTAATTAAAAAACATTTTCATAATTTTTAAAATTTTTGTATGGCTTTTTTCATTGGTAGAGAACATCTTGGATGGGACTTATTTCTCTGGTGTATGCCCATTCTTTTTCTATATTTGTCAAAATATTTAAAGCAATTTAAAAATAACCAATTTCTAAATTATTCATTGGTCTGGACAACCATTTTACCGTGGCACTGCAGTTAAGGGAACCTTTCACCGTGGCATTGCAGTCAAGGGATGTAGACGTGGCTACTTGCTTGCACTGTGGCACTCCAGTCAAGAAACACTACAATCTATGGTCATTGTAGTTGTGTAGTATATGGTCACTGTAGTCGTGGCTACATGCATGCATCCAGTCAGAGTGCATTTTCAAGCAATTTTTGAAACTACCACTCACCATAGCTAATTTCTTCTATCGTTGTTGCTAGTTGATTTCTTCTATTGCTGCTGCAACTGATTTTTCTATGGTTGTTGCAATTGATTTCTTTTGTGGCTGCTGCAACTGATTTCTTCTATCGCTTTTGTTGAAATTGTGTAAGTTGCTCCTACTGCAATCAATTGAATTTATCTGTTTTCACATACACTGTGGATATACATAGCCTACTCTGGTGATGAGACTCATCAGTGATTACCAGATGTCTATGATTTTATGAAGGTATATGTGTCTTCAAACTATGAAGGTATGTTATAACCCTAATTTGCACCATACATGCTTACCTGGCATCAGGCCATCTCAAATCCTTTCTTTGCCAAAGCACTGTTGAACAACTCTTTAAAAAACCTCTTTTATAAGGGCCCACGTGCCCTACTCCATTACTGCATGCGTGTACACGCCAACTGACCTAAAACAGCCCGTGTGTACCTACAAAAGCACGAAAAAATGAAAGTTTCCAACGGAACACACAGCTTTGGGTGAGTTAACTGAATATTCCGACCATGCATGGTCGAGGGTTCATCCAAATACCTAGCTTCTTCTAGCCTATAAAAGAAGGGTTAGGGGTCCTATTTGGAGGAGGAGAATAAGAGTAAAGAAACTCTACCCAATTGCACATTCCCATTGTCCCAACCCTTTAGCCATCCTTGTGAAAAGAGAGATACAAAGCAAAGAAGTTGGAGGACATTTGAAGAGGAGCCCAGGATCAGGTTTGCGGAGCAGTGGTTGGTCTCGACATTGTAAGTTGATTCATTAAAGTTAATAAAAAAGAAATACTTTTTCCGTCCCACTATATGAGTTCTTCATAGTTTAGTGAATATATGTTTGAATCTCTAACCCATTAATCTGTAGAACAAATGCATGTAGAGTTTGTTGCTTGTTTTATATGCAGGTCAGCCTTGGGAGGATAACTGCTAACAAGCGATCAAGCGTGAAGAAGGATCGACATTGAACGTCTGGAATAAGGTATGTTCGTTTAACCATGTATTTGCTTGAAAGAAATGGGGATTAAGTCTGGGACGACGGTAGAAAGTAGGATTCTTTTGGTCTTATCTGCATGCATAATATAACCCTAAATGCTAGTCCGTAGGGGGATTTCCCACCACAACAAGGTATTGGTTTCTTCAAACTGTTGACAGGAAGAAATCATGTTCATTGCCATCATAGCCATATCTATGGCCGCCAGCACCTCCACCTCCATCAACACCACTAAAGTCTTGAATTGTTGATAGGGAGAGAAATCATGTCAATTGGCATCATAGCCATAGCTATGGTCGTCAACACCTCCACCTCCATCAACACCGCCAAAGTCTCGACCCTTGCCCCGTCCATGCCCTTTGTTGCGTCTCTGCCCTCCACCTACACCACCTAAGCCTCAACCTCTATCGGCTCTACCCTCCTCCTGCATCACCGTTGTACTCAATTTTTTCTTGGACCCCAACATCGGCCTCTGGTGCCCTCTTCATGACCCTAACCTTAGCCTCCAGACTCATCTTTACAACCCCGACCCTAACCCTTCCAAAGCCACCTCTACCACCTTATCTCTCACCTTATTTGTTATTCTCGTTGTTGTATTCATTGCCCTCAAAGTGGTTGTCGCAACCTCACCCGCCCCTTCCTCTTCCATTATCCACCCTCATAGTCCAAAACCAAAAACCCACAAGTATTCAATCAGAGATATCAATTATCCTTGAAAAAAAAATGCACAAGCAATTAATCACAAAGAAATCAATTACCCAAAAAACCAAGAACCGAGAACTTTGGAACAAAGAACTGACCAGGCGGACTAAGGTGCACCATTCCCTCGTCTTCTCCTCATCGCCTCTAGTGTTATTGACTTTATCTATTCTTGATAATGTAGGTTTTCAGGATTTCATGTTTATTTTTATCCCAGTCAAAATTTTCGCTTTTGTCTAGTGTTGCAGTTGAGCCTCACATATGGGAGGTGCATCAATGGGAATTATCTACCTATACTATTTGTTATTTTATTTCCTCAAATATATGGGCCACGACGATGTGGAAATCGTGCCCGAGATGATCTTCCTTCACATCCCTCCTCTCAAATATATGCGACATACTCTCTTGTGAGTTTTTTCGAAATCATGCCTAAGATGATCTTCATTTGCCTACCTCCTCTCAAATATATGTGATATACTCCCTTGTGAGTTTTTTCCACTCTTTTACTTCGTCTTATAATGCATTCACAATGCACTCAATAGCCGTTAATGGCTTTATTTTTTTTCTAAATTGATGTTTTCAATAATATATGATATAATTTGCAAGTATCACACTATGCATCACATTGAGCTTCTAAGACATACAACTATAATTCAATGGCTTCATGTCTTTTCTAAATTGTTTTTTTCATAATATATGTTATAATTTGCTATCACTCTCTGCATCACACTGAGCTTCCAAGGCATACATTTAGAGTTCTAAAATATTAAAAAATAGAACAACAAAAACTTAAAAGATACGGCATAGCAGGAATGGTTTAACAACGGACGTAAATTACAAGATAATACATAATTGCATAATCATGTCATGTGAAAATGATTAAGTTGAGAGACTAGGAGCGGGCATTAAGAGGAACTGACCTAAGAGCCATGCCTAGATCGAATGCGCAAATCCAATGGTAGGCCTACGAGGGTGGATTCATGCCAGGAAATGCGCCAACCATCTAAGAGTTTATATGGATGTGATTTTATGTGTTGTGATTGCTCTTTAAAAGATATACCAGATGATGACAGTCATTTTCTCTTTTACCTGTCCATAAAAATCTTGACGGTCATTGTCAAAGCAATTCTGCTATTGGTTTTTATCACTTGAGTTATGAGCATACCTGGGAGTTTTAAGTAGAGAAATCATAACAGTTTTTTTGGATATCTAAGACAAGTTGTCTCTGATATTGCTTGTTCCGATCAAAGCCAAGAGGACAGAGAATGCAGCGACCAGAAACGTTTTATTAAGAGGTGACGTAGGTTTCTCATGAGTTATCAATACTGTGAGATGCAAATGTTGGCCTTGTTTCCTTCTTTACATTTTCAAATAAATCAAGGCAAATATAATAATGTAGCTAAATGGTAAACAATGCTAACTTCGCTCCCATTTTTATGGTGAGATGTAGAAAGAATTTTTTAATATTGATGCAAAGTATAGGTCTTGGAGTTCTAGAGATTTGATGAGGTTCTCATGCACTCTACAATGAGCACGTGTTTCCATGTTAGAGCTAGATGTTACTTGCTCACATCTAAGTGTAACTAGAGGATATTTTTAAAGAGCTTGAAGGTCCTCTGTTTAATAAGTAAACATCAATATTTACAACATTTGCCCATAATTGTAAGGGCAAACCAACATGCAATATCATACTCCTTGCACGCTACATGATTGTCCTATTCATCCTTTCTGACACACCATTTTCTTATGGTGTTCTTGGAACTGTCTTCTCTCTAGGAATCCCATGATATGAACAATAATCATCAAAATCCTTGCTTCAATATTCACCTCCAATGTTTGATCGGAGACACTTCAACCTTTTTCCTGTCTCATTCTCAACCAAAGCTTTCCATTTCTTAAAAGTATCAAAAACATCAGATTTTTGTCGAATGTAATAAACCCAAGTTTTTCTAGTTGCATCATCAACAAAAGTAACATAATAATGAGAGCCACCAAGAGATGATACATGAGCTATTCCCCATACATCTGTATGCACAAGCTCTAACCTTTCACTCTTCTTTTCTTTTCCGACTTTGAGAAATCTAACTCTCTTTTGTTTTCCATAAACATAATGCTCACATAAATCCAAATCAATTTGTTTAAGATTTGGTAGTAAATTTCTTTTGTGAAGTATATGCATCCCCTTCTCACTCATGTGTCCAAGCCTATGATGCCACAGTGTTGTATCCACTCATGTAGAAGCTAAAGAGATAGAAGAATCAATATTACCAGTACATAAATACAGTGTACCTACCTTCTCTCATTTTTCTATCACCGGTGATCCTTTGGTGACCTTCCATGCCTTATCTGTAAATATAGATATACAACCTTCAATTTTCAATTTCCCTGTTGGAATTAGATTTTTCCTTAGATCTAGAACATTTCTTACCTCTTTCAACAACCATTGGTTTCCATTCCTTTGCTTTATTTTTACCTTTCCCATTCCAACAATTTTGCATGGTGCATCATCACCCAAATGAACCTGTCCAAAATCACCTTGAACATAATCTAGAAAATGTTTCCTATGGGGTGTGGCATGAAATGAAGCCCATGAATCTACTACCCAAGACTCACAAGTATTATCTACAGAAAGAATCAAAGCATCTTGTAACACATCACCTATTACATTTGCTTCCTGATTTTTCTCATGTTGTCCATCTCTTTATTTCTTTGGATCTCTGCAGTCTTTCTTTAGATTTCATTTCTTCCCATAATTCCAACACTCTATCTTTCCCAGTTTGTATTTGGATCTGCCCTTCCTAGAATTCATGTGGTTCCATGAGCCCTTTCCTCTATCCTTTTGTCTTCCCATGTTCCCCATGTTTAATGCATTACCTGATGTCTCACTTGTGCTTTTCCATCACATTTCCTCACTAAGGATAACACCAACAACATCGTCAAATTTTAAAGTGTTTAAACCAAAGACAGAGTTACTTACAATGATGACCAAGTCGTTCCAGCTTTCTGGCAATGAGCACAAGATTATAAGAGCCCTGACCTCATATTAAATAATATCTTCATTAGAAATACCTTATTGGATGCTAAGGCTTTTTCATATAGTTTAGTCAATGCGTCCATCAGCTCCTTCGTTGTCTTTTCTTTCGAAATATTGAAAGCCACCGATGCTGCCAGGCTCAGTCGTATCGTTCCTAATGCCTTTCTGTCAAGAACCTTACATTCTTCGTTCTTCATGGCCATCGGCTTCTTTTCTATTCCACCCAGTGGTAGGAATAGATCCTTCTGATATAAATAATCTTCCATCTGCATCTTCCATAACTAGTAGTTTTGGCCGCTAAATTTCTCGACCCTAAACTTTCCATCTTCCACCATTGCTCCCACTCGAACCAAGAACCCTATTTTCCTGCGAGTTACCTTTCGCTATGATACCAGTTGTTAGAAAAACAAGATCGTAGAGAAATAAAATAAAAACAAATGCAGAAATAAAACACAGAAGATACACAATACAATAGAGACATGGATATACGTGGTTCACCTAGTGTGGGCTACGTCCACCAGAGAAATTGTCAAGTCCTTCCTTTCTATATCCAACAAATGAAGGGATACAACCTACAACACACTCGTTGTAACTTCCTCTTCTTTTTCTCATAGTCTCCTCTCTCAGAATACAATATTCACAATGATGCATAGCCGCAATACATTTACCTCATAAAAGAGGGTTGTCTTCTAGGGCAAAAAACCCTAACATAACTTCTACCGTCAGATCTGCGACCTTATAATGAACGGTCTAGATTTACTATGAAATTACAATATACATTTACAAGGAAATATTTCCTTCGAGGGCTTCACCCCTGAACCCCCACCAGGGGCTTGCTTGCCCCCAGACCCCGTAATATGGAGGGGTATATAGTATTATGGAGTGTACAGTATTCATGGGGTATAAACACGGCTGAAAACAAAGACCTATGAAACAAGAAGACAATCAATCTTCACAACCAACATTTTTCTAGGGGCTTAACATCTTTGCTAGAGAAACCTTGATGGAAAAATCCTTAGATGTGTCTACAAGGAAGAAGCCAACAAGTTAGTAGGGGAATTCCATTTAGGATATTATGGGGGTTGTCGATGACCATTTTGGTCAACAATTTCTAGCTGGAAAAGTGTTGTCAGGGTCCCTCTCATTTCAAATCGCTTGTGAAAAATTTGTGCATGCTCTCGCTAAAGTTGGCGCAATACTTTCCATAATTATTGTGGTTCTTGACCTCTCACCAAAATGTCCCATTTTCCCCTTTCCTCATCTTATTGGCACTGTCATTTTTTTGCATTTATGATTGACATATTGACACCACAAAAGTCTTGGATCCTTACTCATCACCTTGTTGTCTTATGCGTCCCTTTCAAATTTTCTAATTATAACATTATCTCATAATTTCATGCCATGCCAAAATCTAAATACATTATTATATTATATAACATTGTCCATGTTTATTTCACCTTATTAGTACCTGCCAAAGCAGGTACTATGGTAATCGGTACGATGTAAATAACCCTTAAATTGATATTACTTGGTGTGTTTTAGAAAACATTTATCACACGTTCCCAATGTTTCATAAAATATATAATTAATTTTAATATTTTTTAATTAAAAAACATTTTCATAATTTTTAAAATTTTTGTATGGCTTTTTTCATTGGTAGAGAACATCTTGGATGGGACTTATTTCTCTGGTGTATGCCCATTCTTTTTCTATATTTTTCAGAATATTTAAAGCAATTTAAAAATAATCAATTTCTAAATTATTCATTGGTTTGGACAACCATTTCACCGTGGCACTGCAGTTAAGGGAACCTTTCACTGTGGCACTGCAATCAAGGGATGTAGACGTGGCTACTTGCATGCATTGTGGCACTCCAGTCAAGAAACACTACAATCTATGGTCATTGTAGTTGTGTAGTCTATGGTCACTGTAGTTGTGGCTACATGCATGCATCCAGTCAGAGTGCATTTTCAAGCAATTTTTGAAACTACCACTCACCATAGCTAATTTCTTCTATCGTTGCTGCTAGTTGATTTCTTCTATCGCTGCTACAACTAATTTTTCTGTGGTTGCTGCAATTGATTTCTTCTGTGGCTGCTGCAACTGATTTCTTCTATCGCTTTTGTTGAAATTGTGTAAGTTGCTCCTACTGCAATCAATTGAATTTATGTGTTTTCACATACACTGTGGATATACATAGCCTACTCTGGTGATGAGACTCATCAGTGATTACCAGATGTCTATGATTTTATGAAGGTATCTGTGTCTTCAAACTATGAAGGTATGTTATAACCCTAATTTGCACCATACATGCTTCCCTGGCATCAGGCCATCTCAAATCCCTTCTTTGCCAAAGCACTGTTGAACAACTCTTTAAAAAACCTCTTTTATAAGGGCCCACGCGCCCTACTCCATTACTGCATGCGTGTACACGCTAGATGACCTAAAATAGCCCATGTGTACCTACAAAAGCACGAAAAAAAGAAAGTTGTCGACGAAACACATAGCTTTGGGTGAGTTAACTGAATATTCGGGCCATGCATGGCCAAGGGTTCATCCAAATACCTAGCTTCTTCTAGCCTATAAAAGAAGGGTTAGGGGTCCTATTTGGAGGAGGAGAATAAGAGTAAAGAAAATCTACCCAATTGCACATTCCCATTGTCCCAACCCTTTAGCCATCCTTGTGAAAAGAGAGATACAAAGCAAAGAAGTTGGAGGACATTTGAAGATGAGCCTGGGATCAGGTTCGCAGAGTAGTGGTCGGTCTCGACATTGTAAGTTGATTCATTAAAGTTAATAATAAAGAAATACTTTTCCCGTCCCACTATATGAGTTCTTCATAGTTTAGTGAATATATGTTTGAATCTCTAACCCATTAATCTGTAGAACAAATGCATGTAGAGTTTGTTGTTTGTTTTGTACGCAGGTCAGCCTTGGGAGGATAGCTGCTAACAAGCGATCAAGCATGAAGAAGGATCGACATTGAACGTCTGGAACAAGGTATGTTCGTTTAACCATGTATTTGCTTGAAAGAAATGGGGATTAAGTCTGTGACGATGGTAGAAAGTAGGATTCTTTCGGTCTTATCTGCATGCATAATATAACCCTAAATGCTAGTCCGTAGGGGGATTTCCCACCACAACAAGGTATTGGTTTCTTCAAACTGTTGACAAGAAGAAATCTTGTCCAGTGCCATCATAGCCATATCTATGGCCGCCAGCACCTCCACCTCCATCAACACCACCAAAGTCTTGAATTGTTGACAGGGAGAGAAATCTTGTCAATTGGCATCATAGCCATAGCTATGGTTGTCAACACCTCCACCTCCATCAACACCACCAAAGTCTCAACCCTTGCCCCGTCCATGCCCTTTGTTGTGTCTCTGCCCTCCGCCTACACCACCTAAGCCTCAACCTCTGTCGGCTCTACCCTCCTCCTGCATCATCATTGTACTCAATTTTTTCTTGGACTCCAACATCGGCCTCTGGTGCCCTCTTCATGACCCTAACCTTAGCCTCCAGACTCATCTTTATAACCCCGACCCTAACCCTTCCAAAGCCACCTCTACCACCTTATCTCTCACCTTATTTGTTATTCTCGTTGTTGTATTCACTGCCCTCAAAGTGGTTGTCGCAACCTCACCCACCCCTTCCTCTTCCATTATCCACCCTCATTGTCCAAAACCAAAAACCCATAAGTATTCAATCATAGATATCAATTATCCTTGAAAAAAAAATGCACAAGCAATTAATCACAAAGAAATCAATTACCCAAAAAACCAAGAACCGAGAACTTTGGAACAAAGAACTGACCAGGCGGACTAAGGTGCACCATTCCCTCATCTTCTCCTCATCGCCTCTAATGTTATTGACTTTATCTGTTCTTGATAATGTAGGTTTTCAGGATTTCATGTTTATTTTTATCCCTGTCAAAATTTTCACTTTTGTCTAGTGTTGCAATTGAGCCTCACTAATGGGAGGTGCATCAATGGGAATTATCTACCTATACTATTTGTTATTTTATTTCCTCAAATATATGGGCCACGACAATGTGGAAATCGTGCCCGAGATGATCTTCCTTCACATACCTCCTCTCAAATATATGCGATATACTCTTTTGTGAGTTTTTTCAAAATCATGCCTAAGATGATCTTCATTTGCCTACCTCCTCTCAAATATATGTGATATACTCCCTTGTGAGTTTTTTCCACTCTTTTACTTCGTCTTATAATGCATTCACAATGCACTCAATAGCCGTTAATGGCTTTATTTTTTTTCTAAATTGATGTTTTCAATAATATATGATATAATTTGCAGGTATCACACACTCTGCATCACATTGAGCTTCTAAGACATACAACTATAATTCAATGGCTTCATGTCTTTTCTAAATTGTTTTTTTCATAATATATGTTATAATTTGCTATCACACTGAGCTTCCAAGGCATACATTTAGAGTTCTAAAATATTAAAAAATAGAACAACAAAAACTTAAAAGATACGGCATAGCAGGAATGGTTTAACAACGGACGTAAATTACAAGATAATACATAATTGCATAATCATGTCATGTGAAAATGATTAAGTTGAGAGACTAGGAGGGGGCATTAAGAGGAACTGACCTAAGAGCCATGCCTAGATCGAATGCGCAAATCCAATGGTAGGCCTACGAGGGTGGATTCATGCCAGGAAATGCKCCAACCATCTAAGAGTTTATATGGATGTGATTTTATGTGTYGTGATTGCTCTTTAAAAGATATACCAGATGATGACGGTCATTTTCTCTTTTACCTGTYCATAAAAATCTTGACGGTCATTGTCAAAGCAATTCTGCTATTGGTTTTTATCACTTGAGTTATGAGCATACCTGGCAGTTTTAAGTAGAGAAATTATAACAGTTTTTTTGGATATCTAAGACAAGTTGTCTCTGATATTGCTTGTTCCGATCAAAGCCAAGAGGACAGAGGATGCAGCGAGCAGAAACGTTTTATTAAGAGGTGACGTAGGTTTCTCATGAGTTATCAATACTGTGAGATGCAAATGTTGGCCTTGTTTCCTTCTTTACATTTTCAAATAAATCAAGGAAAATATAATAATGTAGCTAAATGGTAAACAATGCTAACTTCGCTCCCATTTTTATGGTGAGATGTAGAAAGAATTTTTTAATATTGATGCAAAGTATAGGTCTTGGAGTTCTAGAGATTTGATGAGGTTCTCATGCACTCTACAATGAGCACGTGTTTCCATGTTAGAGCTAGATGTTACCTGCTCACATCTAAGTGTAACTAGAGGATATTTTTCTCCTATGATCCACATCACAAACAATAGTTCCACAGATGACATCCATGGTTCTCCATAGGTAGATGACCAATAATGCTTCCCACATGTTGCTCAACTCACTCTCATTTGATGACTACGATGCTTGACATATAGTAGGTAACTTGTTTGAATACTTCATATTAAGTCTTAATGCCTTATGTACTTGTCATGGAAGTAGTGATCATCAGTTGAGTTAGATAATGGATTTTGATGCTTTAAATTTATGTATTTTTCCTTGTTTCATTGTGATGGTCATCATCATCTCCTAGATAAGTGTGGTCACTCTTGGGTAGAGTTTACTACTAGGCGCTTTGATAGGGGTAGTGTGTCCATATCTCAATCCGTAGATAACTTTCTCCATCTTTCCCATTGTTTATTGTCCCTGCTTTTAAGTTGGTGGTCATATGTCACACATATAGGTTCATGCTTCATAATCCCATGAGAAAGAGCATGAATGCTTGAAGTTGATGCACACACACACACACACATATATGGGGGGAAAGAACAAAAAGATAAAACAAAATGCAAAGAAAATAAAAGAAAAGAGGTGATATATATAGGGGGGAAAGAACAAAAAGATAAAATCAAAATGCAAAGCAAAAGAAAAGAAAAGAAAAGAGATGATGGAGAACCAAAGGAAACAAAGCCTGAGTAATGTCCCCTCACTACAAGACCATCACCCCAAGTCCTATGCAATGAATGCATATATAAAAAGCACTAAATGAAATTTAAAATCTAGAAAAGGTTAAATGAATAAAGAAAAAGGAAAATAGGGGTTTGGAAAGACATAGTGCGAAGGAAAGAAAAACTCATTGCATAATCACTCCCTCATTACAAAGGTGCTCATGTAGATGAATATCTTACATAACCTCACATGACTATGCATGCCACTCATGAAGTTAAACCCCACACCATATTATCTATCATAACACATTCTCCTTGATGGGTTTCTTCAGAAATACTTCTCATCTTGGGTACTGGCACATATAATAGGGGAAAATGATAACCCTCCCATACCTAAATTTGGAAAATTGTATGAATTATATGAGTTATTTTGAAATTTGAAGATGATTCTTAATGTGATCTACCTAATGGAATTTACACTTGACATGACTCACTTCTTATGTTGTATTGGACTTATGCACATGCCCCTCAAATTGATGGTCACATTGGGTAACTTGAACCCCTCCTTGAACGATATACTTTACATAAACATGACATGGATATGAACCTTGGTCCTTTGGAGGACATTGAGGAGGCCATTTTTCACACTTGATGGAGATCATCCCACACTTTATGGAGGATGTTGGCTTTCCTTGAGGATGTCACACTTTTGAGATGACCTAGCACCTTGTGGGGGTATGTTGCACCTTTTTGAGATGACTTTACACTTGGATAATGGAACATTGCACCTTTTGGAGGGAATGTTTCACTTAGTAGCCCCTACTCATGCCTCCACGCCATTTTGAGTGAGTCGTTCACCTTGGTAGACCACACATGTGAGCTTGAGCATGCATGTATGGTGGATGTTTTAGCATTTGAGCACTTTACTTCATCTTGGAAGCATCGTTGGGGATCTTGTTGACCTATCCACTCTTGTATCATGGATTTTTTTTTATGTATTATGGATTATAAAGAGATAAAGGCATTATTATATTTTCTTAAGGATTAGGCTACGAAAATATTGTTATTTTAATGAGAAGAGTGCTAGATCTTTCATATAAATAGAGAAGCACTTGTCACTTGTATCTCATTGCTAGAACTTGTGAAGAATAAATACTTGTCTAGTTTTATTCTTCTATATTTCTTATGGATGGATGACTAGAGTGACTTCTTGAGCAGATGTCTTGTGGATTAATTTTCAACTTTCATGGATGCTCTTGGATAGGTTTTTATGTATGAAACGATTTCTTGAGTAAGTGGTCTCACTTAATCTTGTTGGATTTTGTTTATGGATGATTTTAAGTGTAGTACTTCTCTAGTGGTGGTGGTGCACTCTCTTGGTGTCTTTCTTAAACAAATACCTTCTTCAAAACCCTTGGAAGATTACTAGTGTCAAATATCTTCCCTTGAACCATCTTGAAGTTTGTAAGGCACTAGGTGGATCTTCTAGGGTTTATAGTGGACAACCCTAGATATCACCCTAAATCTACTTATATCCTCTCAAGGGAGTCCTTAGTTGGCTGCCCAATATGCCAAAATAAATGGTAGTCACTAGTCTTCCCCGATCTAGTCAATCATAATTCTAAAATTTCACCTTTTATTAATGTTTTCGGATAAATTTAGGGTTTTGTGAGAGCTTGTATAAAATTCCATCCATGTAAATACCCTAGATGTCTTGGTTTTTGTGCATGTATTTGACCTAAAAATCATTTTTTTTGCATGAATTATCCTTGTTACTTCATATTGTTGCATATTTAGGGCTAGATGTCTTACCTTCATTGGATTTTATATGCATGTTAAATTTCAAAATTTACAAGTGAATTTCTACTAGTTTGCATCTTGATTAAAGGGCTATAGTGTATTGTTGTTATAACTTTTCTAATGCCATAAATTTTTATCTTTTACACAAGTTTTGTAACAATCGTTAGTATTTTTCAGATTTGTAGTGTTTGGGGATTGTTTTATATTGAATAGTAACTTGATAAACCCCCTAAACTTGGACTTAAAGCACATCAAACCCAAATTTGGAACGTACCTTGAGTAACCACCTAATCTATAACTTGCTAAGTATACATAGTTGGTGCTAAATTAGGTAGCTATATAAGAGGCCTTAGACTTGATTATGTCTTTCCTTAGGAATTATTGAAGTTGTTAGGGAAGCCTCCCTTGTGTTGGATTTATCCTTCACTAAAACAAGGGAAGTTGTTGCCTAAGTGAAAATGGTAACAATTCTAATGTTTCATTGATTTTGTACCTTGTGAAGGCTCTGTACTAGGGTGCAACATTGTGTGATAACATGAACTATTTTATTTGCAATATCCCTAGGAAAAGGTTGATAGGGGAATCTTGTTCTATCTAGGTGGAAGGTAGTATGAGCCTTGTGGGAACATTAGATTGTAGAACTCTTTGGCTTTGGACGTGGAAAATTGTAGGAATAGGTGTTGCATTCCTTATGAGTTGGAAAATATTTGAAGGCACACGCAGGTGTAGTAGTGGGGTCTAGCAGAGGCACAATAGGATGTGATGAGGGAGGCACTACATTAGAGCCACTAGCATGCCAATTGGGAGAATAATTTGCAGGTCGATGCTCAGGAGAGAGTGAGACTTGTGTTAGAAATGCGAGCATAGGTGAGGAAGATGAGGGAGACCGAAAGGGAAATGAATGACTTTGTGAAATTGTAGAAATTGAGAAATTTAGTATTGGAAAGAGATTTGGGTTTTATCGTTGTCAAGGTGGATGGAATTTAGGAATTTCAACAAACTCTCGTGGTTGATAAGAGCCACTCTGCCTTACCAAATATCATTGAAAATCATGAGTTTTGGGTAATGAAGAAGGAGAACATGCAAGAGGAGATAATGGTAGAATGGAGCCCAATAGTAGGTAGATCCAAGAAGAGAAGCAAAGAGGACGCAACTAAGGAAACATTGGTTATGAAGGGAGACCTCCATGGACTATATTTTTAGTATGTTTCATTAAATGGAATCTATTGTAATTTTTTGTTTATTTTGGAATAGGTTGTAAGGAAATACACTTTCCATATCTACCATTTTGTATTACAATGTTGGCCATCTTGGTCATGACCTCTTTCCAATACAAATCTACCCATTAAAAAAAACAATAATTTACTATCATTTATACAAATTAATAACCAATAATAATGAATATAAAAAATATATACCACTATACATATATCAATAATAATTATATATTATTATTAATTTTATCATAAATAATTAACTACTAAAACATGGATATAAATAATTATTTTATATTTATTATCTATAA
Source organism: Picea engelmannii (assembly GCA_009831015.1). Lineage (NCBI taxonomy): Eukaryota > Viridiplantae > Streptophyta > Pinopsida > Pinales > Pinaceae > Picea > Picea engelmannii. Next base: position 367,175 of record ML784804.1, read on the forward strand.
TAGTTAAGTCTCAATCATTTATAATATGACTGAATTTAATAGTAAAAATGACAACGACTAATTACATGTTAAGTATATTACAAATTGTGATTAGTTGTATCTCTCCAACTCATTAATTGGCTTGCTCGATTTGCATGTAAAATTTAGTCATGTTATAGAGGATTGAAATTATACTACCATTAATTGTTTTTCTAAAAATAATAATTTATATCCACATTTTATTTTATTTTCAATCACAATTTTTTCAAATTGTACTAGTGCATGGATATGGCTAGAACTAACTTGAAAAACTTGTCATTCTTACGTCAAGGAGGAGGTGGCTAGCCCTGGCACTCTCAACATCAACATTCTTGCGTTCCTAACCAAGAAAAATGCATCTATTATCAAATATGTGAGTGAGTCCTATTTTATACAAGCTTGAATCGTAAATATAAAACTTTCTTTGACCAATTAGTTATTATGTTGGAAAAGGTTCAAGAGTACGTAAATTACATAATTTCAAGTAGTAGTAAGTGTGAACCTGGGTAAAATAAATTCCTATAGGGATTTTACCCATGGAATCTCTTTTATTGATAGTCTTGTTTAAATTATCAACCCTTCTAAAAACATTATTTATTTTCCAAGAAAAAAAATATTTAAATTTAAATTGGATATTTTAAATGTGAAATTAAAATACACATCATTTTATTTTAAATGTACTGTGTACTTTGACTAAAAAAAATATAGTATCATCAATCCTATAAAATGCTTAATTACATTTACCTTAACCTCTTAAAAGGCAGCTTTTACATATAAAAAAAATCTTTTTAACTATACATCTTTAACAAAAAAAACTCAAAAAAACTTGAATTATCATCTCTTTTCAACTTCTAAATTAATATAGAGATCTTTCTAAGAATCAAATCTAGACCAATCCTCTAAATACTTGTTCAAATAAGGTTTTGTCCAGCATAGAAACAACTTCCTTAAATAATTGATCAACTCTGATGTTGAATTCTCTACATATGTGTGAGAAAGAAATTTTATTGAAATATTTTTTCCCTTCATGCCTTTATTCATTATTGGACCTAACACAATATTTTCAATGATGCATTTGGTGTTTACCCATTCCATCAAGATCCTAGAACCTCTAAGTACATGTAGTTGCTTTAAATCTTTTTCCACCATTGTTTTCATAAGAATATTAAGTGCATGAAACTCAAATCTATTATTGGTCTCTTACTCAACAACAAATTTCAAAAGAAAAGAATGAGATAGCTCAAAATAATGAATAGCCCCTACTCAACACATATTTAGTGCTTGTTGATGAGCTCCAACAAAGAATTCATGTGTTTTCTCATAATCAATGTTGGGTTCATTTATAATTCTTTGTTTATTTTCCCTTGGATATCTCAAATTACCCTAAAAGGACACCCTAATTTTATGTTCTACCTTGGCATGATTCATGTAAAGATCTTGAAAAATCATGTTGTTCTTTGAAAGCCATATTCCCCATAACACAAAGTAAGGAAGATCCTTGAAATTTTTTCCGTTCTTATATGTTATCCAAGTGTAGAGAGAGTCTACCAAATTATATGATCCCATTTGTTTTCTCTAGTTGACTTTTGTAACACTTCATTCTAAATAGACCTAGTGAATGAGTAGTTGACAAAGAGATGATCCATTGATTCCTCCTTACTTTTGCACAAGATGCATTTGCTAATCCCATGTCAATTCATCTTTTTCCCATTATCCTATGTTAGTATCTTATTTTCCAAAGAAAGCCAAAGAAAAATTATTGATTTAAGAGGACTCTCTAATTTCCATACTAATCTTTGACCACCAAGCTCTTTCTCCTATCTAGGATCCCTCCATCCTTGTTAAATGAATCATATTAGTTATGTACTCTGCATAGCCTTTATTTTTATACCATTTAATTAAATCCTCTTGATCTAAAATCTTGATGGCACTGTGCTAATAGATTTACATATAATCATTCCATTCCTCTGCTTTCTCTCCCTAGAGATTCAAAACATCTATTGATTTCCAATCTCGAGACCATACACTTGCTCCATTAGGATTTGTCGTCTCTTTCAATGAGAAAATCCCCATTGAATGCAAATCGTTTATAAGAGATTCTAATAACCTATTACATCCAACCCAAAGGTCTTCCCCCATCCTTACTTTTTTTCCCTTTCCTACTTTCCACACTACCCAATTTCCAATTAAAGGAAACACTGTAAGAAAGGCTTTCCATACAATTGAAGCTCCTTGAGAGATTTTCCTTTATGCTCTAAACGAATCCTCCATGGACTTAACTTTTAAATACTTGATCTTCATTAATTTTGCCCAAAGCCCTTCATTATATATTAAACACCAAGGAATTTTTGTAGCTAGGTCCATACTAAAAATATAAATATGTTTCAACCCCCCTCTACCTGCTTTCTTAAAGTTTGCCACTCTTGTCCATTTAACCAAAGGAATTCCTTCATTTTCTCTTTTACCTGTCCATAAAAATCTAAAGCACTTTTTCTAATTTTGTATAAAATTCCTTTAGGTATATGGCCTTTGAAAGGGTTGAAAGGGCTGCAGTTACAGGGATGGCTAGTCAGTCTCTCCACCACCCAGTGCAGGTTGGTTGGTTTGAGAGCCTCCATCTGTCATAAAACATAAAAGCGCATTATTAATATAATATATAGTGGTCAGGCCGCGATGGATTCCTGTGTGAGTTGTACAAGGCCACGTGGGCATTCGTTTGGCCAGACCTACTTCAAGTGTACGCCTGCTTTATGTCAAGTGACTAATCCAATCCGACTCCCCGGATCAACCAATAAAGAAGAAGTTACTCACTTTAGACTAAAGGTTTTGTACTTCGAAGATGTGATCATCATGGCAAGGATGAAACAATTGGTGCTTAACCAACAAAGCTTGATGGATCGATTTGCCTTAATCACATATTTTGAGTGATCATAGTGTCAAGGGGAGGATTTCTACCGAAACTTCTTTATTAATTAATGTAAAAATCTAAAGCACTTTTTCTAATTTTGTATAAAATTCCTTTAGGTATATGGCCTATGGGCATCTAATACATATGTATACTCTCTAAAACTACCTTGACCAAGATTAATGTGTCACCTTTGGAAACCTATATATTACACCACATTGAGATTCTAGATTATATCATGCTATGCAACTACATCTAGTCAACATACTTGTAGTCATTTGGTTTTAATTTAAAACCCAAATACTTTGCACCTTCATTAATTTCAATGGAATTAATTGGAAACATATTTATTATTTGTGTTTTCACTTCTTCTTCTATTTCATTAAAGATCAATTAATATTTCACCATGTTGATTGCAATTTATGTGGCTTTACATTATACATCCATAGGCTCTTCATTTCCCTGCTAGAGCCTTGTCCCTGATAGCTCAAAATAATGAATAACCCCTACTCAACACATACCTAGTGCTTGTTGACAAGCTCCATCAAAGAAGCCCTATGTTTTCTCATAATCAATGTTGGGTTCATTTATAATTCTTTGTTTATTTTCCTTTGGATGGCTCAAATTACCCTTAAATTACACCCTAATTTTATATTCTACCTTGGCATGATTCATATAAAGATCTTGAAAAATCATGTTGTTCTTTGAAAGCCATATTCCCCATAACACAAACTAAGGAAGATACTTGAAATTTTTTTCATTCTTGTATGTTATCCAAGAGTATAGAGAGTCTGCCAAATTCGTATGATCCTATTTGTTTTCTCTAGTTGACATTTGTAACACTTCATTCTATATAGACCTAGTGAATGAGTAGTTGACAAAGAGATGATCCATCGATTCCTCCCTACTTTTGCACAAGATGCATTTGCTAAGCCCATGGCAGTTCATCTTTTTCCCATTATCCTATGTTAGTATCTTATTTTCCAAATAAATCTAAGGACAAATTCTTGATTTAAGAGGACTCTCCAATTTCCATACCAATCTTTGACCATCAAGCTCTTTCTCCTATCTAGAATACCTACATCCTTGTTAAATGAATAATATTAGCTATGTACTCCCCATAGCATTTATTTTTAGACCATTTAATTAAATCCTCTTGATCTAAAATCTTGATGGCACTGTGCTAATAGATTTACATATTCATTCCATTCCTCTACTTTCTCTCCCTAGAGATTCAAAACATCTGATGATTTCCAATATCGATACCATACACTTGCTCCATTGGTATTTGTTGTCTCTTTCAATGAGAAAATCCCCAATGAATGCAAATCATTTATAAGAGATTCTAATAGCCTATTACATCCAACCCAAAGGTCTTCCCCCATCCTTAATTTTTTTCCCTTTCCTACTTTCCACGCTGCCCAATTTCCAATTAAAGGAAACACTATGAGAAATGCTTTCCATACATTTGAAGCTCCTTGAGAGATTTTACTTTCTGATCTAAACCATTCCTCCATGGATTTAACTTTTAAATACTTGATCTTCGTTACATTGCTCCAAATCCATTCATTTATAGATTAACCACCAAGGACTTTTTGTAGCTAGGGCCGTACTAAAAGTATAAATATGTTTCAACTCCCATCTACCTACTTTCTTAAAGTTTTCCACTCTTTTCCATTTAACCAAAGGAATTTCTTCATTTTCCCTTTTACACGTCTATAAAAAGCTAAAGCACTTTTTCTAATTTTGTATAAAATTCCTTTAGGTAAATGGGCTATGGACATCCAATACATATGTATACTCTCTAAAACTACCTTCACGAAGATTAATGTGTCACCTATGGAAACCCATATATTACACCACATTGAGATTCTAAATTATATCATTCTATGCAACTACATCTACTCAACATACTTGTAGTAATTTGGTTTTAATTTAAAACCCAAATACTTTGCACCTTCATTAATTTCAATGGAATTAATTGGAAACATATTTAATATTTTTGTTTTCACGTCTTCTTCTATTTCATTAAAGATCAATTAATGATTTCACCATGTTGATTTTCATTCATGTGGCTTTACATTATACATCCATAACCTCTTATATGCTCTTCATTTCCCTGCTAGAGCCTTGTCCAAATATAATAATATCATCTACAAAAGGCACATGTGAAATAACCATAGAATCTAAGATTTGTATCCCTTTCAATTCTCCTCTTATACTTGCATATTTTATTAACATGCTCAAACCTTTAGCTAACAATAAAAATAAATAAAGGACTATAAGGGACACCCTTGTCTAAGTCTCCTTGAAGCATTAAAAACCTCGAAGGAGATCCATTTATGATCACTACATAAGAGACTGATGAAAGGCATCCCACAATCCAACTTATGGTCTACAAATGCATACTATGTGTATGAGTAGTAACCTAAGATATAGCCAATCCACTTTATTGTAAGCTTTGGCTAAATCAATTTTCTTCACAATTGTTGGATATTTCTTAACCTTTATTGTGTGCATTCCTTCCTGCTTAACCTTTATTGTGTGCATTCCTTCATGTGTTGTTCCAACTGCATCTTGTGTTTTCCTATTGAAAAGAAATATAAATTGTTCCTTTGAAATAACACTTGACAGAATCCCTTTAATCATGTTAGCAATAGTTTGGAAATGAGTTTATAAACAATATTGCATAATGAAATAGGCTTAAATTCTTCAAATCTTGTGGGGTATTTTATTTTTGGGTTAAGATCTATAATTGTACAATTTAAAGCTCCTAAAATATTTTATGGATGTCGAGATTCTTCTACTATTCTCAATAAATCCCCTTCCAACGTATCATAAAATCCAAGGAAAATTTGTGTTATCCACTCATCAAGTCCTAGCCTTTTTTCCTTTTTGAAAGAGGCTAAGACTATTTTCAATTCTTCCTTTGTGACTTCCGCTTCCAAATCTTTATTCATATTTTCATCTATTAACTCGAGAAAGAGCCTTATAATTTTCATTATTTCTTCAATGTTTGCAATCCCAAGATCTTTTTGAATAGACTTTTAAAATGTTATTTCCCAACTTCGATAATTTCTCTAAAGGATTTGACCTCGGAACCATTGAGCTTAGCAATTTCCCAGATTGTGTTTAAATTCCTTCTAAAGTTTTCATACTTGTGAAAAAAAAAATGTATTATTTTCCCTTTTGACCAGCCATATGGCTTTGCTCTTGAGTCTCCATTTTACCTCATCCTTATCTAAAAGTTCCGTATTTTTACATTCTAGCCCCTTTAAAGAGAACACTCGTGCTTCATAATGTTCCAACAAGGGTTTAGTTCCTTCTTCCACCTCCCTTAGGTCCTTTCGATTCTTCAAGTTATGACTTTTTTCCCACTCTGCTACAACCCCTTTTAAACTCTTTAAATTATTAACAAATTATTTCATAGCAGAATCTTCTGAATTGTTGTCATAATTATTTCATGATCTTGTTACAAGAGATCTAAAATCCTCCTCTAAAAACCATTAATGATTAAATTTAAAGGGAGCAAGGGGTTTTAAATATTTAGGTTCAATTTGCAAAAGGATGGGAAAATGATCTGATAGCCCCCACAACTAGCTACCCATGATTTTATCTTGTCCCTTTCCTCAATCAATTTTTTCAACTTTAGAAATTCCCTCCCTACTTCTTTTGGCATTTCTCCAAGTAGGAAGTAATTTTATAGGCTCTGCTTCAATGAACATTTGTGTCTCAAAAAAGTATAAAATAGTCTGCAAGGGGATCATATCTTGTCAATTCTCCCCATATCTCCCTCTAATTAAGAGTAATATTGAGGTATCCTCCTATTATGACATTAAAACCTTTCAAGATACATGAATCACCTAAATCATCCCAATAGGGCCTTCTATCCCCATAGGGTCCATACAAAATTATAATTCTAAATACCTTCCCCATCTCTTTGGGATTAAATTATATGAGTATACCTACAGGCATCAAGTTTGTAGAAATTGTTTCCATATTTTTTTTGCATCCAATAACTGGGCCTCCCAATGAACCCTCGACATCCATTAAACAAAGTTTCCAATCTTTCAAAAAACATGAAAAGAAATCCACAAATTTCAACCCAATACACATGGATGCTTGAAGAAAAAAGACATTTGGTTTATAAACAATGATAAGTCTTTTTAGGGCTTGTTATTTGGGGGCACCCTTGACCCCTCTTGAGTTTATATATAAGGTTATCATTTGGGCACTAATGGAGGGTCTTGTCATGCTTTGAGGACCCCACTGATGGTTAATTGTTTTCCTTCCCATGATTTCTCTCTTGACCTGATAATTTTCCAAAGACATATGAGACTTTCTCCCTACTAAATTTGGAATGTCTTGGTCTAATGCTAGTTCCCCCTCCAAACCCCTAATTCTTCCACATTGTCCTTTTTTTTACCCTAACTTATATGTAGATTTAAGAATGGGCTTAAGGGTTTTCTTTTGATCCTCTTTTTATTGTCCTTTAGAAGGGTTTCCTTTTCCACTAGATATTTAACTTCTATTTGTTGTAACTTAGATATTTTATCCATAAATTCACCCTTAGGAATTGAACCCCTATCTTATTGCCTCAATCCATTTGGACTTATGTCTTCATAACCCAAGGAAATGACTATAGGATTATCATCAACACCGGTCTTCCTAAAAGGTCTTTCTAGGGCATTAGGATCACTAGCTCTAGAACCCTTTGTGTTTAAAGGATCAGAACCCACCCACCTTAGAGGATAAGGGGAAATTTTATGTGCATCCTTAAAACACAAAGAAGGAGATGAATTAGGCATACCTTGGCATGTCAAAGTTGATCCTTACTCAAGATGTTCTAATATGGCCATTAGTTGTTCTTATATCCACATCGAAGATTTACTACCAGCTTCAAACACTACATGTGACGAAGGCTCTAAAGCCTACCCTTCTCCTTATTTCCTTTTGGATTTTTTGGTGAAACCTTCAAGTCCTCCTAAGGAATTTCTTTTTTAACCCACATTTTCTCCTTCATTATAAAACCCCCCTTGGGTTTTTATAGTCTTCCCATAAATGGCCTATTTGGTGGAAGGCCCCACATCTGAAGGGTATTTTCCAAAATCCAACTTATGAGTAAAACTCCATGATCTCCATTATATATCTATTTTTGTTGGTTGACCCTTCCTTAGGTCTATTTCCATCAATATTTTGAAAAACCTACAATATTTCTTCTCCTACCAATTTTCCTCCATGGAAATGAATCGTCCTAAATACATCCCTATTCCTTCCAAAAAAAAAATCCAAAGTTCCAATGAGAAATCTAGCAACAAAACCCAAATTTGTTACAAGTAAAATGGATCCTTTCTAGGATCGAATCCCGACTTCCATCTCTTTAGGCTTGGTCCAAAGGGACTACATAACTAGTCTTTCATGAGGAGAATATTTGCATCACTACCATTTTTCATCATGAAAATAGTCTGATCATGAAGTGAGAAATGAAAAACAAGAGTATATCCAAGGATCGGTCTCCAAGACTCTTCCATCCATAGTTTTAGGGATTTTCCTTTTATGCTTTTCCCCATAAACCACCTTGCAAGTTCCTTATCCATCAACCCTTAAACCTCGAACAAATTGATATCCATTCCAACTACCATTTTAACCCTTTATGGCTTAACTATTATGGATTTATTTTTGTTTCCTTTGTGTTCCTAAATCCTTCATTTCCTCTTAAACTAGATCCCTTTGCAATCTCCCTTCAATATTATCACCAAAAACCTCCTTTGCAACTTGGCTCATCACAGATGCCCTCTTATCTTTTATCCCTGTAATGAATTAATAGAATCATCAACTAAAAATTAATCCCCCCCTTTCACATAACCATAATTCAAAGGATTTGGCGAATTTAATTGATAAGGAGAAACCCCATCTACTTCATGATGAATAAACCCTTGTTCCTCTTATGAAGACTGCCCAATACAATCAATAACTTCATTTTTCCTTGCATCAAAAATTTTTGTCTAAGCCTCCATATTTGAGGTCTTTTCATCAGCTCCATGACATCCACCTATTGTCGCATTTAACCTACCTTAATCCAAGTCAATTGGGATCAACACTTTGTTTATTGACTTCACACTTTTCTAGATATCTATCAAATCTTGGTGTGATCTAAAAATAGAGATGGAATTCAAAGTGTCACCATCACTATAGTCTACAAAATCATAATCTTATTCCATGACATTCAAGATTTAACAGTTCCCTTAGATTCGATCATAAGAGACTTGGGCCTATGGTAACCGTAGAACAAACCACATTTCAGCTTGCCCCAACCAATATCCCAACGTGTCTTTTAACCTATCTTGTTTTAAAAACAAATTATAGACATGCCACTAGAGAATTTATTAATGTATTGGTTCAATCAATTATTTATTATAGTCCAAAACTACCTATAAACTTAAAAACTTTATAAGTAGAAGGTCTCTTTAATTTTATTTCAAATTTTGAAAGGCCTTGATATCTATAGTTGAGTAGTTTTGATCTCAATGTAACTTGTCATTATTATTTTTAAAAGAGAGTAATGTTATTTATAATTGTTAATTATTCAATTTTCATATTAAGTACAAGTTTCATTGCTCTTGTGATTTATTCTTTGAAAAAAAAGGAAGAAAAACACAAACTTGATTATTACGATGAAGCATCCTTATCTTGGGATTATTTTAATACTTCACTCTTTGTTGACATGTAATGGGGAGACCCAGGGTTCAACATTAATTTGCCAACAAAGCCCTAAGATACCGGCCCTTTCTGCATCACCCGCAAGCAGGTGAAGTCTCACCCAAGGTATCTATGGGGACTGCAGGAGCCAGGTTTTCGCAGTCATGAAGGGATGGGAGGCATTTCTCATAACCATTATACTTAGCATTAATTCATTATACCTTATGCCATGTGCATAGAATTGTAATAACATGTAAAACATCCAAACATTCATTATATGCGCGCAATAAACAGAACAATCACATCATATCACAGAGACACCATATTTAATGTGGTTCACCCAAGATGGGCTACATCCACAATGGTCAACTCCTTATTATATTATTAAGAATCATTCATTACAAAATATGTGCACTACGCTCATACATCATGCCCTTGTCGTTCTCCTATCCCTCTATTTGTCTCTGTCACTCTTCACTCTTACATACTCGCATACATTGCATACTTCCGCTCTTACATTACATTACATTCTTAGCTCTTCAACTTCAGTTACCTCTCTATCCCAAAATCTTTACATATTTATATAATTACATTAGGGCTTAGCCCATATCAATTGACCCAAAATGCCTAACGGCTTCAACGGTCTTCCTTGCTTTGCACGCGTTGGTCTCAAAAGTGCGCCAACTATCTTTCCTTATTTTGTGCGTGTTGCACAACTCCCAAAATCATGTCCCAACAAGCCCCCAACACTCACCTATGGCTCATATCGAGCCACTCGGTTCTTTTGTTGCGCTCCCTTCAATGTCGCAACGAGTTTATCAAAAGTTTCCTTTGGAGTTGCAACCTTCTCCTTTGGTTGTGCTTCTTACGTCAAAATATCCTATGTTGTCTCCATTGTAATAGGGATCTTCATTTTCTCTGCATTGTCTTGCACTGCTTGCTTCATTGTGCCTTGCGTTGTTTGCTTCATTGTGCGTTGTACTGTTGTTGCAAGTTCTTCTGTCACCCGAAAGGCTTCCTCCTGCAATGGCTCAAGCTTCTACACAAGTGTTTGTTGTTTATATATTATTTGTTTGATATCGAGGTACAATGGTCTATCCTCAACTATGGTATTCATTCGTTCTGTTGGTGTCAGAGTGCTGATTGTTTCTACCAGTGTCCTGCGCAGTCTGTAACCTTTGTTCTAATGCATGTAGTTCTACATTCTCCAACAATTGAGTCCACACTTGTGTACTCTCCTCATAAATCTTTGTTCATTCCTCATCCAAGCTCATAATGTTCATCACTGTGGTTCTGGTTGTCTTCTCTCATTGCTCCCTTTCCTCTGGTGGGGTACTTGGCGTTGTGCGAGCTTCTAGATCTATTATCTTTGCATGAAAGCCTTGAATGGCTTCGCTAATCTTCATCACTTGCTCTTCCAATGGGGCATCTACTTCCATGTATATTTATGGTATGTTGTTGTATACTTCCTGCACTGCCTGGTGCAACCTCGCTTGTCTCTACGCAACCTCGTCATGTTCTTGCACTAGTTTGTTTTATTGTGAATGTAGTGTTGCATTGTCCTCATTAACTTTGGCCAACTCCATAAAAGTCGACTTTGCACACAACTAAATTTCTTGTGTGACACTTGTATGCAAGATGTATAACACATTCATGCGTAATTGAGACAACACTAAGTCAATATGACTTAATGATTGTGCTCACTCATGCATCTTTACCATGGGGAACTCTATAGCCCCTGCTAATATCTTCATTATTCGACACTCTACTGATGTTGATGGTAGTTGAGATGTTGTCGATCGTGACTCTGTTGTCTTTTTCGTGCTCTCTATTTGTTCCTCTTATGTTGTTTAGACCGACGTTATCCTGGTTGATTCCAACATCTAGTGCAATGTAGCTATCTGTGCTTTCACATTCGTATGCATTTCCTCTTGTTTCTGCGTAGCTCATAGAAATGCTTCTTCAGTTACTTCTTTGACCTAATCCCCAATCTTTTCCAATTCATCCTCAGTCAAGGCTTGGATCATTACTTCCTTGAAGGCTTTCCTCTTCTTATTCTTATGCATTGATTTCTCCTTTGGTTGTTCCTTTCTCTTCTCTCCAGTATGTGGTGTTGTTTTAGTGTCGCCTACATTGTTTCCTTGTTCTTCCTACTCATGTGTTTCTTCTTGATATTTATTTGGTTGGTGTGTCTCCTTTTGCACTACTTCTGGCACTGGGGTTCTCCATTCTTCTTCCCAGTCATTTACCATCTTGTTGACATCCCTTTCTTTCAATCTATAGTTTTTCGGCAACCATTGTTTGTCCAGAACCCTCTTTTCTTGAACATACATATGGTGTGGCCATGCCTTGAATCGTGTGATGCCTTTGTATGCTTCAACTATCTACAATATAATGTGCAATGTGTCCTCACTGTATTGATGGATTGTCTCTGTATAGACATAGATAGTGATGTTGTTGTCCATATTTTTTTTCTTGTGTACAGCATGCCACAACGAAACATACCTTGCTTCCAAGTATGATTTTTGCATACCCTCCAGGAACTACATTTCTTTCAGCTCCCTCCAAGCAAATAATGCAATTAAAATAAATAACCAAGCATAATGGAACTTTGTTCCTTTCTCTTGTGCTTCCCTATAGTCAATAAAGAACAGGGTCACCAAGAATGTCACCAAGTTCATCATCACTCATGTTGCACACTTCTCCTATGTTGTTATAACTTCTGATGGCACTTGATCTCTGCAACATTTCCTAAGTAATTTGCAAGCCAACACCTATGTTGCAAATATTACAGTATCATCATTGATTTTCGCAATGTCAAATATGTGTGCTCCTCTATGTGTGCCATATTTTTCCTCCATTATTTATGTTAATGCTTTTTATTGCGTCTTGTCTATGAACAAGGGTAGCAGGTCTTCCCCTACTAATGGTAATCCTATAATCTATGCAATCAATTGGGTTTCAATTGGCACTTCCCTATCCAACCATAGGAACCCTCCATGGACATAACTTAACAACAACTTGATGCATATGTTGATTTATGTGCTTCTACCAAAATGTGGGATCTCCAACAGGTTCAGTATACTTGTTCTTTGCAGTCTTGTGGCCCATCCTTGTGACTCAACTGTGATTATAAGTGAATCCAGTCCGAGTGATGTGCGCAGGTAATTATCGAGTGCTAACTCTGGAAACTTCTTTATATCGGCAAGGTCATGGTCTAAAAATATCAGGCTTCCTACCAAGCCTAGCATATCCCCTTCAACGGTGACCCCGGGTGGAATCACCGGTGTAACCAAGTTGTATTTTGGCTCCTTCTGTGGTCTTACTTGTTTTGTTGTAGGATTTCTAGGTGGCAAATACGCTTTTGGAAACTTGACTACGTCTTATGCCTCTGCTCCCGGGGTTTCTTCCTATACTGGTGTTGTTTCTTGCTTCATGCACAGCTTCTTCGTTCCTGATGTGGATGCCCTTACCTTTGGTGGTGCCATGACTTTTTTCAACTCAGCTCTATTTGCAACTCACTCGGTTCTGTAAAAAAACATCTTCTGTCTCTATGTTCTCTTCAAATATTCATGCACCAATAACCCTTTCTTGTTCCCCTTGTCTTCTCTTATAGGTTGTTTCCAGCTATAATCTTCCTCTTTTCACCCAATATTCTCAATCCCGTGTGATTGTATTCACATTCAATTCCTTCCATATTTTGTATTAAATTTGTATATTTCGACGAATCATGGTCTAGATTTTCCAGCCTGTCAAAATATCATCGTCACTCTTCATTTATTACTACGCATTATCGTTGTCTTGTCATTATGTTTTTTCTTTAATGCTTTTCCCGTCTTTTGTGCAGGCCTTTATCCTAGTTCTTCAATTCTCCTTTCTACGCGTAGTTCAATTTTCCTTCCTTTCAGTGACATTTTCCTATTCATATTTGACTCTTTGAACAATGTCATATTTAGAAATTTATCTCTTCAAATGTTTATTGTGGCTTGCCTCAAGCTATTTTATTGCTTTTTCTTTTCCTCTATAATACAATATAATCCCAATACTATGGTACACATATTGTGCGCTCATACTAGTAAGCGGAAGCACGACTATCCTTATATAGTTCAGTTGACTAGCATTTATGAGCCCTTCCATGGTTTCCCCATTCAATTTATCCAATTGAATAACACATGCTTATGTCACAAATATTATCACATATGGACCCAACTAGTGCCTTTGGAACTTTCTAGGGTGCTGCAAAAATTTGTTGTCATAGAGAAAATAAGTCTCCCATATGGAACTTCTTATGTTTAATATGTCTGTCATGCCATGTCTTTTCGCATGCTTTCTGAACTTGCTAATGAAATCCTATGACGAAGCGGTATTCCTCCAGTTCCTCTAACACTGAAAGTTTTTTCTTTATTGCGCTAGAATCCGTAAGCTATGTTAGCGTGGCAATGCGCAGACTCAGCACAATGAATTCCATGGGCATAACTACTTCATGGCCATATACTAAATGGAATGGTGTTTGTCTTGTCATCTTCTTACATGTAGTATAATATGCCCATAGTACTGCAGGAATCCTCAAATACCAGTCATCTCAATTTACATTACATATCTTTGTTAGTGCATGCTCTAGGATCTTGTTAAACACTTCCATTGTTCTATTCTCCTGAGGATGATAAGGTGTGCTCCTCTTGTGGATTGATCAATCATGTTATCCCCATTTTGTGGGATAACTAAGGAGATGATGTCTTGAGGCCCTCAAGTTGTAGATATGGAGTGTCGAGATACCACATGACTAGCAGTGTCCACTTGCACATATGGAAGTCCGCTCTATCACCACATTTTGGATCCATTGCCACCATATCCACCACACCAGCCAGCTTCTAAAAGGAAGATGGTTCTTTCTCCATGTGGTACAAGTCAGGTATTGTGTCGGGTAATCACCCTAATATTTGAGGCATTTAAACATGTTGTACTTAAGATACTTTTGATTATAGAGCATCTGCTTGGACATTATGATTTTGACCTTATTTCACCTTGGTAAGTGTCATAGATTTCCTAGTACGTGGCCAACCTTTGGGGAAAGGTTTGCAATTGGGGATCCCTTGAGGGTTTATCGTACCATTCTCAACTATACTCACCACTTTCCTCTCTTTATGTTCCCAGCATATTTCCCTCTTCTAGGCCCTTTGACTTTAATGACCCAATAAGGGCATGTACCTCATTTCATGGGAAGAAGGGGTTGAAGGCCCAGGGGAATGGTTGTTGGCAAAAGATAAGAGCCTAAAATATTAACCTTCTATATGCTCGCCCAGGGATCCAGAGGAAAATGAAATGTATCTCATAAGAAACTAATGGGACCCATAAAAGAATGACTAATAACAAAATGCCAACCAGGGAGGAGAATTTGTGGGCATTGTTTTTATTGCTTAGGTAGAAGCCCCGAACACGTTTCCAACTTGGGAAAGCATGATGTGAACAAGGTAGAGTCAAGGTGGGCACAATTTTTCATGCTTAGGTAGAAGCCTACCATTGGCTTCAACCTGGAAACATCCTAAGAGAATAAAAGGCAATAAATAGGCTTGGAAAAAGGTTGCATTGAGGAAGAAGGTGAAACACACCCCCTACAAAGGCACCCATAAATGAGACAATATGAGCCCTTGTATGTTATGAAACTCATTGACCTGTGAATTCTAAACCCATATCCACCTCATCCTCCACTACATAACCTTGAAATTCCATCATTGGGAGCATCCCCTACATGAGGGTTTTGGTCTACCCAATACGACTTTTATGGCACCCCTCCCATACCTAACCTTGGTCAATTGTATAAGGTCTTGGAGCATTTGTTTAATTTGATGAGGTAGTTTTGATGCACATGTTTAGGTGCCTTTATTATTAGATGTGGTTTACACTTGTCATGATATCTTTGACTTGAGATCTTTGGAGGGCGTACCCTTTTGTTTAGCAGGACCTTTCTTGGTGGCCAGTTTTGGGAGAACAAACCTAGCTTGGGATTCCATGGGGAAAGAATCCCACAGGTTGGATGTTATAGGACCGCACACCATATCATAGAGACATGCCTTTGGAGGCTTGCATGGCATCATGGAGGACCCAACCTAGCCCCTACCACCTAAATGTTTTGCTTCAAGCGGGAAAAACATCACTTTATTGAAGTTTGACGTCACAAGGGGTTAGGTTTTGGTGGTGATAGAGTTGCTCATTGAAACTTGGAATAAATTGATGAAGATCTCACATTGACTTGAGGGAGAATGCCATAGTTCATCAAGAGAGAACCTTTGGAGGCCAAACGTCCCATCCCCAACCTCAACGACTCGTCACATATGCCAAAAGGTTGCCCCAAAGGGGTGACATCATCTTATTTTTAGGGTTTCTAATGTGCTAAAGTGAAAATTAAATATTATTATTTGGTTCAAGGGCTAAGATAAGGGGTTTTGACCCCTTATCTTACGTTTTACCCTTGCTAAGTGGACAAACTATGTTTTAAGACTATTGTATAAATAGAGATCATGTGAATCTCATTTCATAACAGAACTCTCCCATGGTAAGAAGTACTTGGCTGAAATTTTCACTAGCTTTGAGCATTATGATGTTTCTCTCTTGTGAAAATGCTTTATGGTGCTATATTTTGGTGAATGGATGAGGAGGAGTGATGTGCACCTCTTGAAGGCTTACTCTTTGCTTTTGGATGATAATTTGCATGGTGAACTACAGTTTGGTATCTCTTTGCTTGGAATTGGTAAGGAAATATGCATACACTAGTTCTCTTTTGCTCATTGTTGGTTATTGTTGGAGGAGTATGTTGGATACACCCTCCATTAATGCTTCATATTCTTGTTAAAGTTATAAGTCATTCTTGAACAAGGGTTGCTCGGAGGAATATGAGTGTGTATACCATCTTAGATTTTACCCTAAGTTGGTTGACATACCCTAGGAAGTAAGAGTATTTCCACCTGTAGGGTTGTTGTTGATCCAAATTGTGATTTAAAGAACCCATTCACCCAATTTTAAAGCCACTAATCTGAATATTTTTCATTGGAGAAATAAAATAGTGCATTGGGAAACGTGATTTTTTGTCATTTCAACTTTCTGCAATCTGGGTTTTGTTGCTTGTGCCTAAAGAACCTCTTAGCCATTAGGGAATCCCCTCTAAATGGTTTCATATTCATCCATTATGGTTTCATAAACCCTAACACTCTTTCACTTATAACTTGTTTTTCAACCGTCATAATTAGCTAAGACTTTTCCACTTTTATCTACTTTGTCTGGCGCAACTTTTGGGTGTATTCTTTGTAAGTTTTGGTGGTTGAATTTAGTCCTTAAAAAAAAGTTTGATACAGAAATAAGTCTGCAAAATATTTCTTCAAACACCTTCTATTGCAACCTTCTTTCATTGCTAAAATCTAATGTTATCTTACTTGAACTAATCTAGTTGTTTCTAGTTTATATCTTGCTCTTTCAACTAGACTTTTAGAAACGTGTTTGCAGAATTCATTATCATTTTCATTGCTGATATATACTGTTACTAACTTATACAATTAGGGAAAACAAGCTTAATTTTCTTGTCCATCATATACTTGGGCTTGTATCGTTGTTTTCCTTGTGTCTTAGGCAGGTACAATCAACATTTGCAAGGTCTACTGCTTCTTGGAAACCTGTGTCTACCATCAAGACCTCACTCAATCCCTTCTCCACACACAGAAGCTTGACCTATAGGGGAATCCATTCATACATCACAATTTCCATCCCATTTCCCCCTAGGGTCACCGAGATTCCCCCCTTGAAGTGATCACTTCACCTCTAAAGTGACAGTAAAACCTATCTAAGGTGATAGTGGGTAGGTTCTCTCTTAGTTGTCACCATTTGGTGGTTGGGTCGGGATTTTACCAACCTACAACTTGTGGGATAACAAGTCCAACAAAATAAACTACCCATTTATCAAAATCTTGCAACGTAACTTGCGGTACTAAAGGATTATTGTCTCTTCTAGATGTCTTCCCAAATTGCTGACAGACATCACAAGTTTGATAGAACTCTTTAGCATCCTTATGTAGGGTGGGCCACCAAATTCCTACACGCAAAGTCTTTTGAGTCATTGCTTTCCATGCATAGTGGCCTCGCGCAACTCCTTTATGTTCCTTTGATAGTATCATAAGCCTCTTGTGCTCCAATACACATTGTCGAAGAATACCATCTGCACCTAATTTATACAAATGCCCTGCTATAAGATGATAATCGGTTGCCTTTACTACTAATTGTTTCTTTTGTGCAGATGTAAAGTCAGATGCAGCTACTCATATGCTTAAGAACTAGTCAATATATATAAATCAATCATCGACCATCTAACTGCAAACAAGTGCGCATCTGGTAGACTGTCGTCCAAATTTTCTGCATCTTCCCATGTTAGTATGTGCAACAAATGATCAGGTCATATGTTCAATTTCCCTGGTTTCACAATCACTTCAAATTCATACTCCTGAAATAGTAATATCCATCTGCATATCTTCCCCCCCAACACTATCTTATTGACTAAGTATCTCAGCGCAGAATGATTTGTTTACATCTTAAAATGTGATCCCAATAGGTAATGTCTAAACTTTTGTAGTACATATACCATTGCCAGTCCTTCATGCTTTGTAGTAGTATAGTTATGTTTCGTAGTTGACCACTTTCTGTTGGCAAATGCAATGTAATGGTCCAAACCTCCTTCCCCTAGTTGAGCTAGAAATGTGCCTAACAGTATAGATGATGCATCTATGTGGACATGGAATTCCTTCTTCCAATCTGGAAATACTAAAATCAGTGTAGTAACCAGTTTCTGCTTCAAGGTATCCAGATTTTGCTGACATTCCTCGTTCCATTAAAACTTGACCAACTTCTTCAACAGTTTTTCCAGCGGGGTTGTGATCTGCGCGTACCGCCTAATAAAAATTTTGTAGTACCCCATATTACCCAATGTTTTCTGCAGTTGTCTCACTGAAGTAGGTGGTGGAAAATAAACAATAACACAAATCTTCATAGGATCAACCAAAAGTCCTTGTTTACATACTACATGGCCCAAAAGATACCAAACGGTGCGTAGAAAATGCACTTCTTCAAGGTCAAATAAATATGGAATTGTCTACATCTTTCCAACATCAAGCGCAGAGTTTCAACATGGTCCTTCAGCAAACTGAACACTATCCAATCATCTAAAATACTTCCAAGAACTTATGAATAAATTCTTTAAAAGTTGCGATGACAACTCGCGAAAATATTGCTGACATATTTTTCAACCCAAAAGGCATGATTGTATACTGATAAAACCCCATTCTGTCGCAAATGTTGTCTTATGTCGATCTTCCTATGCAATCTTAATCTGGTGATACCCGAAGAATCCATCAGTAAATGAGTAATATTCATGTCCTCCTACATTCTCCAAAACTTCATCTATAAATGGGGTAGGAAATGGGTCATGTAAGCAAACATCATTCAATTTCTACAGATCCACACAAATTATGATTCCACCTATTTTCTTGTCTAGAATCACCATTAGACTGATCTATTATGACTCTGTGACAGGTTCAATAATACCAACTTCCAGCATCCTATCTATTTATGCTTTCACTTTTTACTTATATATTGGGTTCAATCGGTATGGTCTCTGCTTTACTGGCTTGGCATTCGGCTTCAAAGGAATCTTCATCTCCCGTAGTTCCCCAACAATCCCTTTCATCTATGAGAATGTAGTCGAAAAAATGTCCTCGTATTCGCGCAGTAAATCAACAATCTTCTCAACAGTTTCTTCATTCCAATAATATCCATTTTTTGCTAACTTGGGATTATCCTTCATACCAATGTTCACCTTCTGTATTTTTAATGGCTTTGCATACTCAGTATATTCAATATTAGGACCCTCTACAACAAACTCTCCTTCGATTTTTGTTATCTACAAATTTCTCAGGTCTTCGTCCTCCTGGTCCTCTCCAACAACGTTATAGAATTGCAAAACATCTTGAATAATCACATAATATCTAGGCACACTACATAAGGGTGTGGGTATCGTCAAATCTTCTAATGTAAAGATCTTGTTCTTGATAATTTGTAGAGTTGTTTCTACTGAAGGGACATCATCTTCAAACTTGAAAGTTACCTTGAAATTTCAAGTCAAATCTTCCCAATCCATTGTTCCTCTGCATACTTCCAGTTCTAAATATCAGTTCTTCGGGATCACATCTAGAGTGAGTATATACAATAGTTTCCATTCCTACTTCGGTATTGAGCTTCATGTTGTAGTTCATTGTTTAATATGATCTTTAGGACAACTCAACCCAGTATACTTCTGCGCGGAATATTCATTTTTTGTTCTGAACTTAACTTGTAACAACCTTCTACATTACTGCCAATTATCTATTCCATCCTTATGCACAGCCCACCATCTTGCAGGAGTCGGTTTCAGAGTGATATCTAAAGCTAACAATCTTTCTTGATCTGGTATCTGCAATTCAAATTCCTTTACAAAAACATCTACATTTTTTGGTCCATTATACCTCGGAGGATCACATACCTCAGCTCCAATCCAGCGCAATGTGGGGGTAATGAAAGCACATCTCCTTGTAGATACTTCATGTAATCTGTGTTGACAATGTTCTAGGGCTTCTTGTGAATCCAACATGCATGAATTGATGCTTTGCCAACTAAGTACACCCTTAGCAGTAGGATTAATATAGTCATCCATCCATGCAGTCACATTTTAAAGGTTATCGAGTTCTTTTCCACATGTTGGTTTCACATATCGCCTTCCTTCTGTGGGATATAATGGTGCAATACCTCTCAAGTCTGCTACTTCAAAGATCATTTGTATCTTTTTTCAGATCAATAATAGTATGGTTATCAAAATCCAAGTCAATTCCAAGCAACACTGGATAAGGTTTACTACCATCCACTATCTCAATTACTTCAAAATTTGTTGTGTTGCGCACTCCGTCGATGTTAACATTCACCCCTATTAGTCCTCTAATCGAAACAATCTTGTGTTGGTTCGCTAGCCTCCACTGAATAGGTGACCAGATAAACTTTGGTTTTCCCATAATTTCCCATGTCTACTTTGAAATGACATTGAAATTAGATCCCAGATCCAAGATGATATTATCCATAACATAGTCTCCTACCTCCGCATTAAGTCAAAATTCCATATTCATCATTTTCTTGCATTGTACCTAGTTAACTGCTCGTTGTGCACTAGGTACTTCTTTATCTTGCACGCACTGGTCGATTATCCCACACAGTGCCTTCAATGCATTTTCATTCTTCATTAGTTCTAAACAATTCTTTAAGAAACTTTTCAAAGTACTTACTTTCTCAACTGTCCTTTTTGTCATCGAGTGGTCATAGGCTGGAGGCATCTCATACAAAATTGGTATGTCATACATAGGTTGTGAGGTTGATTCCACCCATTTTGTTTCTAGCAGCTATTTCCTTTCTTGCTTGTAGGTGTCTCTCTCTTTTCGTGGGTCAAACATCGGAGGAGGTTATGTTTCTTTCCTGACCCACTGATCAGTCAGAATTCCTTGTTTCGTCGCATTAGCTCTTGTTCTTTCTCCTTAGTGCATAACTAATGCTACCCTTGGTCGATCCTTGCGCTCTTCCGTTGTTATCATCTAAACATTTTGGTTCCTCTTTTCCTACCACTTCGCGATTAGCTATAGACAATATTATGTCACATGATCTAGCTATCTGCAATATGTGCAGATTATACAAGGATTCTAAAAATATCCTGCCAAATGCCTAGGCTGATTATAGTTATAACATATAATTGGTCCTCTTCCTCTGCCAAATACTCCTCTTCCCTGACCTCTGAATCCTCCTCTTCCTGCTTGATTGTAGCCTCTCGAAGTATTATATTGCAATACTCCTCCTTCTGATCTGTCTTCCCCTTGAAATTTGTATGCATTTGTATTGCATTCTCTCATGAGACTGAGTGCATGACAATCCTTTTTGTCATGTCCCACAGACTTACAAAAATTAAAAAATAATATTTTGGCAATGCTCTAATACTTCTACATCAAAGGAGAAGCAGTCGAGTGATGACCCATTGTTCTTCATATTTCACAATAGAATCCTCCTCCTGGTGCCAAGGGATTCAAGGCTCATGTAGCCAAATACTCTTTA
>ML784804.1:389827-405825 GCA_009831015.1 Picea engelmannii
AGAGAAGAAAAGGTGTACAAATGTCATTTACCATCTTTAAAAGAGGCAGAATTTCAGGGTTTTGGGAGCCACATCACATAATTCGAATTTCATTATCAGATTATCAAACCAGAGAGCCTTGGGAGGCTGAGCTACACATCATCGGATTTCAACCACATTTTGAGGGCCAACAGATAAAGATTTACCTTATTTTGAGGATCTATTCCTATTCCTTTGTAAATATTGTTTGTTTACTATTTCTAGAAATTCGGATCCATAGTTTTAGGATCTGATAACTAAATTGTAAAGCTATAAAGCTACAGAAAGAAGACTAAGAAAGGGGTCAATTCTGGAGACACTTTTTGGCTATGTAACTTGTGCATTATTTTTCTATATGAATGACAGTTTTCTTTGGTCATTATATATCAATCTGTCTACATTTTCCACTATTCTGTATTTAGTTCTATTTAGCTCAGTTGTTCAGAACTGTCATCTTCTGATATAACTCACGAATATGAATTAGATCTTCTTACATTCTTGTATGACCCTGCAGTTTTGTACTTGGTTATCTTGAATGTCATTCTTCATATCTTGATTATTTTTGTTGTAACTGATATCTAGTTTCTTGAAGCACTGGTTTATTTAGAGGCATGATATGTTATCTTCTTGCTTAGCCATCCTCATTTATCCCATTGATCCACACTTTGATTATTTATAATTTCTTAAGTTACCAAGCATTCTTAGCCTACAACCCTAAGGAGTTTCTTGGAGTGATAACAGTAACAATCCCGCAATGAACCATTCCCTATGTTGCTCGTCTAGAAGCTGTAAGGTCAATCGATCCACCAATATCTTGAATCTCTAGTCAAAATCCCATATTGATTCATTCTGCAACTACTTAATCTCTTTCAGTTCTGTAAAACATTGCAACTCGGACTTCAGTTTCTAGAACTCTTTTAAAAATGTTTTTCCAATGTCTGTCAATGTTCTAGCTTGTCCCATAAGTACAGTGAACTAATACTTCATATACCAAAGTAACGCGTGATCTCTTAATGTCACCACTAACTACATGATTTTCACAATGTCATCCTAGATGTTCTTCACAATCCATATTGCTTCATAGATAAATAAGTGTTGTTATGTATCTTATGTCCTTGCTCCGTAGAAGATAGGCATTCTCAAAGTGGGATCTACCCCCGCCATTGTGTACTGCGTAGTATTCTTTGTCGGTGTTACCAAATTATTCTGGGTTGTCGCACTACTTCCACTACTCCAACTAACTTTACTGCTATCCTTGGTTCCCTCACTAATTACAAGTGTTTGTGGCAAAGTTTCAGATCTTGAAGATGCACACGGGGTCGTGGGTTCGACATAGAATTTGGCCTGAGTGGGATGTAATGGATCTCCTTCTGTTGGACTGAGTTGGAGATCCTTTTCCTTTTCCTTTGTGAGTTGTATTCCTTCGATCTGGAGTACTACACCAATACTTCTTTCCTCGGCCTCACTGTGTTTCTCTTCTCTATCAGCCACAGTCCTCTTCCTATTGTACCGAAATCATTTTCCACTATGCAATACTCCAATCTCTTCTTTCGTCGCACATTCTTATTCTCTCGACATTCTCAGTCCTTTTGTTCCTCATTCATTCCTACATCCCTCTTTTCCATACTCTCGTACCATGCCCTGGTCATCCCCCAGTCCCCCTATGTACACAAAGGCGCCTAACTACTAGGGTGATCAAATTCCAACTTCATAACCCCCTTATCACACAACATCATTTTGATCCAAGTAGATAGTGATTTAAAATATCTTCTGTGTGGACCCTTAAAGAACTCTCTTTCAGCAACACTATATGATTGGGTACAATCTATAGTAAACTCAGTAATATAACGCCCTAATACACTATCCATCCAGAAATCAATTGCGCACGAGATCTAGTTACTTATAGTATTAACTTGGTAGATAAACTCAGAGGTCCAACTCCTCGGAACAATAGTGAAGAATATTTTGTTATTTTTAGCTAACCTCTATAACCACTCATCCAATACTATCGAAAAATCAACAAAGAAAATCTCGTGTAAATCTGTAAATACATACCTTTGTAGCCATTGCTCCAAGCTAATTCGAGGGTTATTGTTCTAACCTCTGGAAAACTCATGCTCCTTTAACCCTAACCACTGTCTGATCTCTTCCTTAGTCTGCCTCCACATTTCCCCCAGTCACAGATCCTGATCCTGGCGATGTAACCATTTGTTGGTGCACAGTGGGAAAACCCATGGTTCAACATTAATTCACCAACAAAACCCTAAGATATCGGCCCTTTCAGAATCACCCGCAAGCAGGTGAAGTCTCACCTGAGGTATATATTGGTACTACAAGAACCAAGTTTCCATAGTCATATAGGGATGGGAGGAATTTCTCATAACCATTATACTTATCATTAATTCATTATACCTTATATCATGTGCACAAAATCGTATTAACATGTAAAACATTCAAGCATTCATTATATGCGCACAATAAACAGAACAATCACATCATAACATAGAGACACCATATTTAACGTGGTTCACCCAAGATGGGTTATGTCCACAACAGTTAGCTTCTTATATATTATTCATAATCATTCATTACAAAATATGCACACTGCGCTCATACATCTTGCCCTTGTCGTTCTCCTATCCATCTATCTGTCTTTGTCACTCTTCACTCTTACATACTCGCATACATTACATACTTTCACTCTTACATTACATTACATTCTTAGCTCTCTGACTTCACTTCTAAGTTTCCTCTTTATCCCAAAATCCTTACATATTCATACAATTACATTAGGGCTTAGCTCGTATCATTTGACCCAAAATGCCTAACGGCTTCAACAGTCTTCCTTCCCTTGACGCGCTAGTCCCAAAAGTGCGCCAATTGTCTTTCCTTCTTATGTGCACGTTGCGCAGCTCTCAAAATTGGTCCCAAAATCTTGTTCCAAAAATCTTATTCAAGGGGAGGAAAGCTAGAAAAACTCAGCAAAGTCATAAGCTTTGTTTTTCTATAACAATTTTTAAATTTGCTTACCTATAATCCATGTAAACAAGCTATTAGATTTTTATTTGGATATTTTGATGATTTTTTGTATATGTAAATATTTTTTTATTGATTTATAGGGAACTATAAACTCTAAATCTACATTAACATATATAAATACATATTTTAATATAATAATAAAATACTTTTCCAATAAAAACAAAGACTTTACCATAAATAAATGATTAATTTGCAATCCAAAAAAATGATTACATACTCAAAACCATTGCTTACATTGAATTATAGATTACCGTTTACAATTTTAAAAATATAAATAAGAAGAACAAAGCATGAAGAGTTTTCATATAAGACATATTAGATGAAAACTCTTCTTACTTCCCTCCTCTTGTTTTATAATTTTAAAATAAAAGATTTAAAGTTACGGGGATAGACTTTTCGTTCTACTAGAGTGTTCCATATCACCCAAGAAGACTAATCACCATGCAACATCGACGTGGCCTTGCTAGTTGGGCATGGCCATCAATCATGAGTGTCACCTAAACTATGCCTAGCCAACATGTTCTAATCGAACCCAAGCCCAATACCTTAGAGAATTGAAATATCAAAGTGCTTGTTTCACCATAAGTGATGTTACACCATTTCTAGTCAATCATAGACAATGTTGCACCATCACCTCCCCTATTCCATTCGCACTTGAACAACAGATTGCCTGACATGAGACCATGTTGTCATCCATCTAGGCCAACACTTGATAGTTCTTGAATATCGTGGCCCTACTTCACCAAGCGTTCACATTCCTTTAGTAAACTCATCAACATTATTGTCCTAGAATGGATAACACAAAATATATCTCATTGACAAATTGTATCATCCTCCGTCGAAGCTTGTTATGCAACACCTCGTTGGTCGTCATACCTTCTCATCTAAACAATCTATGTTTTTAATCTTTTTTGTTTTTCCATCACTGAAATACATCGAGACAATCTTTGCCAACATTAGACTTTTATATTGATGAAATCATTACTTTCAATGCAAAAATGGATTTAGTAACCTCAAGTACCCTTACAGCTATTGGATTGTGCAATATCGACATTTGATATCTGCAATTACAACTATACAAAATGATTCTTTCCGAATTTGAGGCCAACAATGTCAGTTTCCCTTCCCTTTATTTTGAGCAATTGAAAAAGGACTAATTTGTAGAGTGTTCAAACTAATACATGTTATTTATATGTATATATGTTAGGGATATACATGTTGAAGCAAATTCAAGGCCTTCCAACACAAACATACTTGTTAAAGGGATAAAGGATATTTTCACATCCAATAGTTGTTTTATGGCCCTTAGGAGATGGCGAGGAAGTTTCTAATGGTGGGAGGTTTTTCATCCAAGGTAAGCAAAAATATTCCATCATTGATGAGAATATTTTTTGTTTATCTGTTGAATCCAAGGTGCACATAGGGGCCAAAAACATTAGGAAGTTGGTGGAAAACCTAAGAGATATGGTTCCTAGACAAAGTAATCAAAATCCCATCTACCCCATCCATATCCCTCATATAGAAAAAGTTAGTGAAGGTTGAGGTGGAAGTGTAGTCAATGTAGAGGACAAATGTGGGTTGATATTTACTAACTATGAATTGTACTGACAAGAAAAGGATGGGGGACTAGTAAAAGGATTCATGGCCTTCTTTGAATTCTCCTCATGCAACATTTAGTTGACCACTCTTTTAGGCCTCCTAGCTCCAAGTCCTTAGACTTGGGGACTCCCCTAAATATTTTGAACATGCCTCATTAGTGGACTCTACCTTTCATTGACTTTATTATGTTACGCTTTATCGATGATATGACTTCATGGATGAATGTTGAACGAAGACATGCTTAACCCTCATACCTTTGAATGTAGTCCTGTTAGTTTGTGTCAAGTTGCATCATGAGCATGGTTCACTTTGACAAGTCTTTTCCTTTTTCATTTCTTGCATTAATCACATCATGTCCTTATTATTGGAATCCCGTGGATTTGATTTAATGGAGGTGGTTCAAACTTGATTGGTTCTTGAAAATATGGAAGTGATTATCCAACCTCACCATGAGATTAGAGATGGGAAGTAGCCTCGTCCTTGCTGAAACAATGATAATGCAAGCATGGGTGGTAATCAATATAAAAAAAATGCATTTATGCATAATCACCAATGAACAATTGCATATATTAAGGTGAAGGTGTTCAAAGGAGATGTGAATATGAGGACACAAACATATCTCAGTGACATTAAGTCTCATGATGAATTTTAGTTTCGATGAGGGTGTGTGAAGTGGTTCTGCATACATGTGACACAAGGTGGCATGATGAGCTACAAGTGATTTTTAGAAAATATCTTGTGAGGCAACATAATATCATTTTGAGGCAACATGCAAGGTTGTCTCAAACAATTGTGTGATTCGGTGCCTAGACCTCAAAAGGAGAATTATGGTGATATGGGCATATGAAATGAAAAATAATGATTGCAGCACATAGGCATTGTTTTTTGTCTCACCTATTCTTATTGGAATCACTCCTTGTCATCAAAAAGCTTCTGGATGAAATTTGAGGTGAAGTAATGATTTTAGCCATGTTTTTCTCATAAGCATGTTTGGAACCCAAATACCACCTTCGCTAATAAAAATTAGTCTCATGCATTCTCACCGTTTTCAACATTCTAGATTGAATCCCATGTAGCAAGAATGAAGATTACACACAAAGTTTTTCATTTTAATAAAGCACCTTTCCAAATGAAAACTAGACTTTAGACTACATGGGACTTTTGCATCTATTTTAGGTGTTCGATCAAAATGAGTTTTTAAATTTTGGAAGAGAATACCTAGATGTTTTTTAGGCCTACAAAATCAATGCAACTAATTTCAATTCCAAGGTCCACAAGTATGAAAACATGCATTAAAAAGATACTCCTCAATAAGGAAATTTGAACTT
This sequence comes from Picea engelmannii, assembly GCA_009831015.1. Lineage (NCBI taxonomy): Eukaryota > Viridiplantae > Streptophyta > Pinopsida > Pinales > Pinaceae > Picea > Picea engelmannii. The sequence goes on from ML784804.1 coordinate 395,812, forward strand.
CACAAATTATGAAAGCTATCAAGACATTGATAAAATGGGGTATTCGATAAATCATTGGAAATATATATGTGTCATATACTCTATATGATAAATGTGTCATGGATTCAAGGTCATACAAGTGAGTTATGGTTTTAGTAAGCCCAAAAGTCAATGGATTTCATTGGTTCCCATTCTAATTTGTTTTATTATCTGTCAAGTTTCCTTCGAGTTGGATTTTAATCTTGAGATACCTCGAAAGGTGTTAATATGTATGTGAGGCTTTACGAAACAGATTTCAAGATTTGGTTCAATGTGTAGAAAGTGTGAAGGTGATAAAGTTCCAATGGCTTCCCATGATAGTTAATGAGTTGGGGAAACACTAAATTTTCCTAGCAATCATTCAAATTCAAGGTTTTAGTTGTTTATAGGTATATATTTTTTTGTGTGAAGATAATAAATCAACTTGTAGATCCTTCAAAAATATTTCCTTTATTTTGAACAAGGTTTTTCCAATGCAAAGGTGAAACTATTGACTTGAGGAGTTTACTCACTACCTAAGCTAGTGATTTGCCTCTTGAAGGCTAAATCATTGATTAAGGTGGCCAAAAAGCCTCTAAAGTCAATGATTGAGCCTTGAGGTCTAAGGCAGGTGAAATTGAGTATTAATGGCTGGAAAAGAAAAGCATGTTCCACTTGTTATTTTAGTGTGAATGACTAAAATAAAGACACTAAAGCCTTAATCGTTGGGTAGACCATCAAGATTTTTATTCCAATGATTGGATCTCCTTGCCTGATAATCCTAGCAATTTTCCTCAAAATAAAAAATTGTTGACCTCAACTTGTATTTTTCCTTCCAAAGCTAGAGGCTAGCCTCTCTTGCACCCAAAACTCGGCAATTTTCCTCATGGAGGTAAATTTCTCACCTCAACGAGTAAGTAGCCTTCCAAACTAAGCGATTGGCCTCTTGGCTCCTCAACTCTATGATTTTTCCTATTCCTCAACTTAGACAAGATTTTATTGAATGTAACTCTTGTTACTACACAATCTAGCACCTTAGTGCAAATCCCTCATAAGGCACAAGACTGGTGGAACATCGGAAGATGTCACAACTATAACCTAGGCAACAAATTATCTCTCTTTAGTGACGTAGTAAATCCAACACAAGGGAGGTTTTCCTAGTAGCCTCCAAGAATCCCTAGGCAAGAGAACATCAAGTCTAGGGACCCCCGGGAAACTACTCAATCTACCAAGTAAGGATAAGGTAGTGAGTAAAATCAATTTCTAGATATGAAGAGATGAGGATCTAGGAAAATCTAAGTGGTATTCCGAGCCAAATTAAGGCTCAAGAGGATCCCCAAACACTACAAAAGAATAAAAAGATAAAGATTGTTGTAAAAATTGGAAATATATATTTAATTACAACAAGAAAACAAGTGAAGTATCTCTCTTGGAGTCTCAAAAAATAATATTGAGTCTTTAAATACAAAGTTAAAGGGAGGATGGCCTCTGTGGTCAAAGCGTGGATCAGCACTATAGACCGCGGTTAGGTCTAGGAGGTTTTTAGAATCTGCAGGAAATTTTCTTAGTTTTTGGTGGTTTCCTTTTCACGGTGGAATTTCTTAGCAAAGGTTGGTTTTAACTGCAGGCCACATGGAGACCCCGACTTATGTGGACTCTGACCTCCTGGTCATCGGGGAGCTATGGGAGAAGACAGGTGGAGGACCAGGAGATCAACTGGTTGAGAAGGGGGAAGCACCTCAAATTTCACAACAACATACGGAGATCGAGCTTGAGGTTTCCTCACCTGGTAAGTTTCCCCTTTTCAAGTCCCCCATGATCGAAAATGTTTTCTTCAAAGATTTTACAGAACACTGGAAACTAGGTTCGCGCCTACTCAAAGCAGAAACCCTACCCTCCCCTAGTCCACAACAGGCCTCAGATCTTGAATGGTTTAATTAAACTGAAGGAGGGTTCCTAATTTATTGGCCATCTTCTTCCCAAGTGGAGTATGGGACTTTTGACAAACACTAGGGAATGAAAGGGTACCCAACAGAGGTAGTGGAACAACGTGCAGATGGGTTCCCCATACTCCCAAGGGAACAAGTGGATCTTCCAAAAAAATCCACCACCAAAGGATTCATATCAGCCTTCCTATAAGCAGAGGAGCACCAGGGTTTCGATTGGAAAAAGGAGATAAGAGAGAACATACAGGTGGCTCCCTTACCACATGGTTATGGTGATGGATCTAACCATATCATCTTGAGGAGGAGGATAGGGGAAGGACACAGACTAAAAAGAAAAAGCTTAAAGTCTAAGGGGAACATTGGAAACCTAGTTCTTGGGGAAGAAGTGGATCTAAGTTAGGTCGTTCTCATGGAAAATCAAACCCTGGTGGGTAGAGCTAGTGGAAGAACTTTTGCTCTCAAAACTATGGTCGATTGGATGCATAGTGCTTGGAAGGAACAACTCGACTATGTCCCATAAATCATTGAACTCAATAGGAACTAGTTCGCTTTCACCTTCCTACAATGAGAGCATACAAAGTGGGCGCTAGGAAAACCCTGGAGTGTAAACGATTCCCCCTTACTCCTTAAGCCTTGGAGCCCTCTTTTTTACGCCAACAATGAAAGGATGGACATTATTCTAGTCTAGGTACATCTATCAGCACTCCCACTACATTTCTGGTCCTTAGAACACTTCAAACTAACTGGGAACTTCTTGGGAGACTTTCTTGATGCAGACATGACTTATGAAGAGAATAAGAAAAGGAAGGTGGCAGGGTTCTTAGTCAATCTGAATATCAGGGAAGGTCTTGGTGAAGAATTTGACCTGAGTTGGGGAAGTATTACACATACCCAAAGATTGGATTATGAAAATGTCCCCTTCAGATGCAGGAGATGCCATCAGTATGGTCATTTGATCAAAAAATGCAGTATGTCCGTAAGGACCAGATGTTTGGGTTATAAAAGTGACAAAGGTTATACTCGGTTTGAGGAGGATAGAATTCCCACATTATCCTTCAATGAAGGAAAACAAATTATGGAAGAACAAAACCAACTAATTGAAGTAGAACAGGAGGCTCTGGTGTTGGAACGACAGACATCCACAATTGATTTAGGACTCAATTCTTCAAGGGAAGAAGAAATCATGTGCGTCTCCAAGACAGGCTCGAATTTAGTACCTATCGCGACCTCAGATACTTCTTTATCCTCCTCTCCTCCTATTATTGTTTTAATAAAAAAACTTAAATTTAGAAGGCACTGAGTGGTTGAAGGCTCTAAATTTCTCGGCCCACACAAACCTTTCCTCTATCTAGCCACTCATCCTTCGGATCCTTCGGAGATTGATACGAGTGAACCTCCTAGCTCAAAGTGTATATGTACTTTAGAAGAAGATACTTTCTCATCATGCTCAGCGATCTCTTTGGGCCGTTTATTACCTCAAATCACAGAAAAAAAGTGGCCATGGGAGGTCTAGCCATTGATTCGGTAAACACTTTGGAAAAAAGTGGGCGGGGAAGAAAGTCGTTGATTTCGACAGCACAATTAAAAGCCAAAAATGATCCCTTGGTTGGGAAACAACTCTCCATCAAACGGGAACTTAGAGCAAGGAGAACCCATGGGAAGGGCTCGTGATGAAATGATGTTCTCTTAATTGCAGGGGTCTGGATGCCCCCTCATAATACCAACCCTAAAAAGGGTGATCAAGTCCGAACACCCTGAAATTATGTTGTTACAAGAGACGTTGAGGGCATGGGAGGAGATAAAATCTAGATTGAAATCTTTACTCCCAGGGTGGAATTTTGAAACCCTAGACGCAACGGGAAGATCTGGAGGAATGGAAATAATATGGAACACCCATTCTATCAAAGTTTCAAATTCCTAGGGTATAGATTCAGGACTCGGCATTACGTTCTCTTTGTCGAAGTTGGATGAAAATATTCACATCATCAACATATATGGTCCATGTCAGAACAGAGGCACTTTTTGGGAAACTCTTTTCAATAAGTCCTTCTTGAAAGGTCAACAGGTTATTTTAGGAGGAGATCTAAATTTTTCTTTGGGGCTCTCAGAAGTTTGGGGAGCACATGCGAGAGTTGACCCACTGGCGGGTTACTTCACACAAAAGATTGTAGAATGTAATTTATTGGATATCGAACTTGTCAAACTCAAACCAACTTGGAGAAATAATAGGGTGGGGGATGACACTGTAGCAAAAAGATTGGATCGTTTTCTGATAGTTGATTCCTTATTGGAAAAACCCTTACATATGAAAAAATGGATTGGATTTGGAGGCATATTTGATCACGTTCCGATATTTTTGGAGTTAAGATAGGGGTCGAGTAAGACAACAAGCCCTTTCAAATTCAACAAAACCTGGCTAACAGATGACTTCTTTGTAAACTTGGTGAGAGAAAATTGGATACCCTTTCACCAGGAAAGCATTATTTCGGCAGCCTCTCACTTTGTCAAAAATCTAAAAAGATTCAAAGCAAAAACAAATATCTTAGCATTCCAGAAAAGAAAAGTTGAAGACTTGGAGCTTAAAGAATTAGAATGCCAACTACAAAGGATTTCGGAGGAAGAAGGGGGTGGTTATGCTACACTAGAAACCAAGATCACACTACTTAGATTGGAAGAAAGGATAAACAAGCTACTCAAGGAAAAGGAAGAAATGTGGAGGCTGAAAAGTAGAGCTATCTAGTTGAGAAGTGGAGATGAGAACACTAAGTTCTTCCAATCCTTTGCAAAAGGTAGAAAGTGTGCAAATACTATATGTAAATTGAAGGACTAGGATGGAAATCAAGAAAATACTTTTGAGGGAATGTCAAGACTAGGGGAAAAGCACTTTCAAGAACTATTTAAAACAGAGAACCATGCTACAATAGAAGAAGTGGTTCATATGGCCCAGTACTTCCCAAGATTCGCCAATGATGAGGATAACATAATGTTGATGGAAAAATTTATTGATGAGGAATTAAAAGAAGTAATGCGAAGCTTCCAAAAATATAAAATCTCAGGCCCAGATGGCTGGACTATTAAGTTCTTTCTGGGTTTTTATGACCTCTTAGGAAAGAATTTACTTAATATGGTAGAAGATATTAGAATTACAAGACGAATGCCACTAAGTCTAAATTCCACCTTCTTAGCTTTAATCCCAAAAAAGAACAACCCTGATACCTTGGACGATTTTAGGCCAGTTTCCCTTTACACACGCATCTATAAAATTGTCTAAAAAATTATAGCAAGAAGAGTGAAAAGAATCCTCTCTGACAAAATTTCGAGTGAGCAGTTCGGTTTTTTGGAAGGCAGACAAATCCACAAAGCTCTAGGGGTAGCACAAGAAGCACTACACAGCATAAAATCCAAAAAACTAAAGGGTGCAGTGCTAGAAATTGATCTCTCCAAATCCCATGACAAAGTAAGTTGGCTCTACATTCGCCTTTTACTAACACACTTGGGCTTTCCAGCTTCTTTCATCAAGTGGATCATGTGTTGTATTACTACAGTTTCCTTCTTAGTGCTTATTAATGGATCTGCTTTCCCCTTTTTTCACTTAGAAAGAGGCTTAAGATAAGGATGTCCTCTCTCCCCACTACTTTTTCTCCTAGTAGTTGAAGGACTCAGCAGAGCAATTCTGGAAGCAAAAAGAACAGGATCTTTATCTGGTATCAAAATCTCTCAAACCCTTCAAATTACACATTTACTTTTCGTGGATGATATACTAATATTTAGCACGGGCTCCACAAAAGATGCAGAAACTCTGGAAAACATTTTAATTATTTTCTCCAAAGCTACAGGTATGGTTATAAATGAGGGAAAGTCATCCCTTACAACAAACTTGCTTACAGAAGAGGAGTTGGGAGCCTTCAGACAACATTTTACCTTTTTGGAAAAGAAACTAGAAGAAGGCTTGAAAGAATTGGGTTTTGTGCTAAAACCAAATGACTACAAGAAAGAGGATTGGAATTGGCTCTTAAAAAAATGGAATAAAGACTATTATCTTGGAGTCATAGATGGCTTTCTAGGGTTGGCAAACTAGTATTAGTCAAATCGGTTTTGGAAGCCATCCCAGTATATTGGATGTCACTCTCCTGGATCCCTAAAGGAATTGTGGAGGCATCTAGGAAAATCACATTTATATTTCTTTGAAGTGGTAAGAAAGAAGCACATGTGACACCCTGGGTCTGATGGAAGATAATTGCTTCTCCAAAGGCTCTAGGAGGATGGGGCCTAAAAAACATTTATCTTTTCTCAAAATCTCTGGCGGAAAAAGGAGGATGGCGACAGATAAATTCATATAGTTTTTGGACCAAAGTGGTATTACAAAAATAGATTGAACCGAATTCGTTGAAGACATGGATCAGAAGTGCTCAGAAATCACTGAAAGGAGTCTCAGTTATTTTGAAGGAAATTGTTAAATATTTCACAGACATAGGGGAAGGATTAGCCTGGAAGATAGGAAATGGCCATCGAGTGGGGTTGGGAGCAAAGAATTGGGTTGGCTGTGAGGGACAACACCTCCTCCCAAACCAGCTTATTTTCCTTTTTAGAACCCAGGGCTTCGACACTTTAAACAAACTGGCAGATCCATACCAAACAACCATTTGGTCACAAGGGTGGAAATCGGCATTTGAATTAGGCTTAGAATAATAAGATGTGGCAGAGTTGGAAAGATACATTTCAAGCCTAAAAATATCACAGGTCAGACTCGGGGACTATGAGGATGAACTTATTTTGTTCCAGGCTACCTCAGAAATTTATACTCCAAAGGAAGGTTATATCTTTTTAAACTAAGAGCTAGTTCAAAGTGAGCTAGCCTAGTGGTGGAAAAAGCTTTGGAAGCTCAATTGTCAAGAAAAATCATGACTGTTTATGTGGAATGTCTTAACAAACAAGATGCCAACTTGGGATATTCTACAAAAAAGAAACTTTTCTGGACCTGGTAGGTACCCTCTTTGTAAATTCGAAGGAGAAAAAACTTTCCACATTTTCCTGGACTGTCACTATTTCAAGGAGGTATGGATTGAAGTGTCAAGACACTTGAAACTACACAACTTTTGGATTGGCCATACTTTGGAACATGCCTGGAAGGACTGGTGGATGAACAGAGAAAATAAGGCTTTCAGAGTGTTGTGATTTCATTTTTAAGGAGGTTTCTGTAGAACTAGAAATCACAACACTTAAAAGTCTTTCCATTTACTCATCATACTCACCCACTGTAGGGAGAGTCAAGACTAGAATTATACAGGAGGAATTTATTGACAAAACAAAACCTTGGGGGTTTTTTTACGGAGCTTCCCAAAATAATAGATGTGGAGGAGGAGGGATTTTATATTTCTCAGAATCCCACTACTTTACCCTGACTTCTGGACTAGGAACGGGAACAAACAACTATGTCGAACTGATGAGCCTCGAACTACTAATTGCCTTCACTCTTGAAAAGAATTGTAAAATTGTAATTGTTTTTGGAGACTCAAAGAATGTCATAAATTGGATAAATGGCACACAAAGATGTAAAAATATAAGACTTGTTAATATAGTGGAAGACATCAATTTTTTACAGACTGCTTTTAATTATCTTACCTGTCGACATGTGTACAAGGAAAGAAACGAAGAAGCAGACTGGAGGTCGAAAGAAGGCACAAACATGGATATGGGCCTTTGGAAAATATCAGAGTTCCTAAATGATCATATTTAGGAACATCCTCAACAAAAAAATTTGTGAACTTACCAGACAAACATATACTAAAAGAAGCTACACTGTGAAACTTTTTGTAAAATCCTAACGGATTTGGTAACACAACGGCTATTACAAGAAGGACTTCATTTTGCTATGAAACAAATCTACAGAAAAATAGTTGATCGTGAAGTTGATCAGGAATACACTCTAGAATTGTATCTACAAAATGTAATTTTGTTCTCATGTGATGATATAAATCACGCTTTTTTCCTTGGAAAAAATCAACAACAAGAAAACAAGTTATTACACTAGTAATAAATCAGTCCTTTAATAAATAATAAACCAATGAAACAAGAGGGCTAAACCATGAATTAAATTAAGGTTTTATTAATCAACAAAATCATAAATTTAAGATGCATATAACAACCCTAAAATCCTAGACGTCTATCCCTAGATGGTTGTAATAACAAATCATGAATGTATTTTAGGGTTTTGAGAAGTTTATTAGGTCAACAACATACATAAAAAGGTCAAAGTGTTTAGGTTCTTTATGGGTGAAAATGAATATTTTTTGTTACAAAACCCTAATCTAACCTTAAAATGGTAAAAATAGAGTAGAATTCATCAATTAATGGTTGACTCTTGAGATACTGACTAGTGCCTACTATATTTTTGGGCATATGGGGTCAATTAAGGATTCCTTTGGAGAGAAGTGAGTGGATTTTAGTTTGATATCTATAGGTTGTTCACTACTAAACCTAGAATATACTCCTAATATATTAAGGACAATTCAAGGGAAGGTTCTTCACTAATAACCTTCCAAGAGCTTTAATAAGAAGGGATTGTTCAAGGAAAATCCAAGAGAATGCTCAACTAACACTAGAGAAGCAACATGACACTTAAATGCATTCATAAAAAAAAACCACAAGATGACAAGAGACCACTTACTCAAGAAATATTTCATCCATCAAAACCCTATCAATGAATATCCACGAAGTAGCAAACCATCCAGAAGCACATATTCTCCCAAAAATCACTTAACTAGCCATCCATAGCATTTTCATAAGAGAGAATGTAGAAGTAGACAAGCGGTGATGTATCTCAACAAGTAGTAATGATTTACAAGTGAGAAGTGCTTCTCTTTTTTATATGAGAGGTCTATCACCCTTATCACACAATATAATCCCTAAAAACATAAAATAATGTATTTATATCTCTCAAACCCTAGAGACAAGGCAAGAATACATAATAAAAAAATACATGATACATGAGTGGATAGGTCACTAAGACCCCCAACAATGCCTCCAAGATTAAGTAAAGTATCTCAAACATCAAATTGTCCCCCATAAATGTGCTTTATATCTCACACAGGTGGCCTCGTGAAGGGGACGACTCCCTACAAAGTGATGTCTAGGGGCTCAAAAGTGAAATGTTGCCATGGAAGGGTGCAACATTCCATCTCCAAGAGGTGTGTCATGTCCCCAAGATGTGTGGCGTCTCATCAAAAGGTGCCATATCATCAACAGGAATCCCAATGTATCATCAAATGTGCCCCATCATATTAAAGGTGCAATGTCCCATCATCAAAAGGTGTCATGTCATAGCCCGTGTGTTCTAGGGTGTCTCATCAAGGGAACCATGTCATCAAAAGGCTCAACGTCCTCCTAGAAGTGTGGAATGACCTCTCTCAATTGGTGGGGACAACCTCCATTAAGTGTGCTAGTAGCCCCTCAATATCCTCCAAAGGATCAAAGTGCCAATCGAGCATGTGGCTATGAGAAATTCATCATCCGAGGAGGGGCTTATGTAGTCTAATGCATCATGAAGACCATAGGAAAGGTACAAAATTCAAACATAACATATAAAGTGAGTCATGTTTATGCAAAAGCCATTAGATAGATCTCATAAAGTATCCTCTTCAAACTTCACACTAACTTATAAAGTTATACAAATTACCAAGTTTAGGTATGGGAGGATCATTATTACCCCCTATTAGGTGTGCCAATGCCAAGGATAAGAAGTTTGTCCCAAGGAACCCATCAAGGAGTATGCGATATGTATTGGGGTTTACTTCATGGGTGGGTTTTCATTAACATGCAAGGCCATGTACGATAGTCATCCTCATGAGCACCTTTCTAAAGGGATCACTTAGGCAATGAGGTACCCTTTCCTCGGCACCATGCCTTTCCAAACCCCAATTTGTCTTTTTCTTTATTGCTTCAATCTTTTTTGGATTTCAAATTTGATTTTTCAAGTCCTTTTTTTAGGCATGCATTCATTGCATAGGACTTGGGGTGATGGCCTCTTAGCAAGGGGGTAGAGCTCATGCTTTATTTCTTTCTTGTTTTTTAA
>ML784804.1:405925-428565 GCA_009831015.1 Picea engelmannii
CTTGGACATTATGATTTTGACCTTATTTCACCTTGGTAAGTGTCATAGATTTCCTAGTACGTGGCCAACCTTTGGGGAAAGGTTTGCAATTGGGGATCCCTTGAGGGTTTATCGTACCATTCTCAACTATACTTACCACTTTCCTCTCTTTATGTTCCCACCATATTTCCCTCTTATAGGCTTTTTGACTTTAGTGACCCAATAAGGGCATGTGCCTCATTTCATGGGAAGAAGGGGTTGAAGGCCCAAGGGAATGGTTGTTGGCAAAAGATAAGAGCCTAAAATATTAACCTTCTATATGCTCGCCCAGGGATCCCAAGGACAATGAAATGTCTCTCATAAGAAACTAATGGGACCCGTAAAAGAATGACTAATAACAAAATGCCAACCAGGGAGGAGAATTTGTGGGCATTGTTTTTATTGCTTAGGTAGAAGCTCCGCACACGTTTCCAACTTGGGAAAGCATGATGTGAACAAGGTAGATTCAAGGTGGGCACAATTTTTCATGCTTAGGTAGAATCCTACCATTGGCTTCAACCTAGAAACATCCTAAAAGAATAAAAGGCAATAAATAGGCTTGGAAAAAGGTTGCATTGAGGAAGAAGGTGAAACACACCCCCTACAAAGGCACCCATAAATGAGACAATATGAGCCCTTGTATGTTATGAAACTCATTGACCTGTGAATTCTAAACCCATATCCACCTCATCCTCCACTACATAACCTTGAAATGCCATCATTGGGAGCATCCCCTACAAGAGGGTTTTGGTCTACCCAATAGGACTTTTATGGCACCCCTCCCATACCTAAACTTGGTCAATTGTATAAGGTCTTGGAGCATTTGTTTAATTTGATGAGGTAGTTTTGATGCACATGTTTAGGTGCCTTTCTTATTAGATGTGTTTTACACTTGTCATGATATCTTTGACTTGAGATCTTTGGAGGGCGTACCCTTTTGTTTAGCAGGACCTTTCTTGGTGGCAAGTTTTGGGAGAACAAACCTAGCTTGGGATTCCATGGGGAAAGAATCCCATAGGTTGGATGTTATAGGACCGCACACTAGATCACAAAGACATGCCTTTGGAGGTTTGCATGGCATCATAGAAGAACCAACCTAGCCCCTACCACCTAAATGTTTTGCTTCAAGTGGGAAAAACATCACTTTCTTGAAGTTTGATGTCACAAGGGGTTAGGGTTTGGTGGTGATAGAGTTGCTCAACTTGGAATAAATTGATGAAGAGATCACGTTGACTTGAGGGAGAATGCCATAGTTCATCAAGAGAGAGCCTTTGGAGGTCAAACGTCCCATCCCCAACCTCAACGACTCGTCACATCTGCCAAAATGTTGCCCCAAAGGGGTGACATCATCTTATTTTTAGGGTTTCTAATGTGCTAAAGTGAAAAGTAAATATTATTATTTGGTTCAAGGGGTAAGATAAGGGTTGTTGACCCCTTATCTTACGTTTTACCCTTGCTAAGTGGACAAACTATGTTTTAAGACTATTGTATAAATAGAGATCATGTGAATCTCATTTCATAACAGAACTCTCCCATGGTAAGAAGTACTTGGCTTAAATTTTCACTAGCTTTGAGCATTATGATGTTTCTCTCTTGTGAAAATGCTTTATGGTGCTATATTTTGGTGAATGGATGAGGAGGAGTGATGTGCACCTCTTGAAGGCTTACTCTTTTCTTTTGGATGATAATTTGCATGGTGAACTACAGTTTGGTATCTCTTTGCTTGGAATTGGTAAGGAAATATGCATACACTAGTTCTCTTTTTCTCATTGTTGGTTATTGTTGGAGGAGTATGTTGGATACACCCTCCATTAATGCTTCATCTTTTGTTAAAGTTATAAGTCATTCTTGAACAAGGGTTGCTAGGAGGAATACGAGTGTGTATACCATCTTAGATTTTACCCTAAGTTAGTTGACATGCCCTAGGGAGTAAGAGTGTTTCCACGCGTAGTGTTTTTGTTGATCTAAATTGTGATTTAAAGACCCCATTCTCCCAAATTTAAAGGCACTAATCTGAATATTTTTCATTGGAGAAATAAAATAGTGCATTGGGAAACGTGAATTTTTGTCATTTCAACTTTCTGCAATCTGGGTTTTGTTGCTTGTGCCTAAAGCACCTCTTAGCCACTAGGGAATCCCCTCTGAATGGTTTCATATTCATCCATTATGGTTTCATAAACCCTAACACTCTTTCACTTATAACTTGTTTTTCAACCGTCATAATTAGCTAAGACTTTTCCACTTTTATCTACTTGATCTGGTGCAACTTTTGGGTGTATTCTTTGTGAGTTTTGGTGGTTGAATTTAGTCCTGTAAAAAAAAGTTTGTTACAGCCATAAGGCTGCAAAATATTTCTTCAAACACCTTCTATTGCAACCTTCTTTCATTGCTAAAATCTAATGCTATCTTACTTGAACTAATCTAGTTGTTTCTAGTTTATATCTTGCTCTTTCAACTAGACTTTTAGAAACGTGTTTGCAGAATTCATTATCATTTTCATTGCTGATATATATTGTTACTAACTTATACAATTAGGGAAAACAAGCTTAATTTTCTTTTCCATCATATACTTGGTCTTGTATCGTTGTTTTCCTTGTGTCTTAGCCAGGTACAATCAACATTTGCACGGTCTACTGCTTCTTGGAAACCTGTGTCTACCATCAAGGCCTCACTCAATCCCTTCTCCACACACAGAAGCTTGAACTATAGGGGAATCCATTCATACATCACAATTTCCATCCCATTTCCCCCTAGGGTCACCAAGATCCCCCCCTTGAGGTGATCACTTCACCTCTAAAGTGACAGTAAAACCTATCTAAGGTGATAGTGGGTAGGTTCTCTTTTAGTTGTCACCATTTGGTGGTTGGGTTGAGATTTTACCAACCTACAACTTCTGGGATAACAAGTCCAACAAAATAAACTACCCATTTATCAAAATCTTGCAACGTAACTTGCAGTACTAAAGGATTATTGTCTCTTCTAGATGTCTTCCCAAATTGTTGACAGACATCACAGGTTTGATAGAACTCTTTAGCATCCTTACGTAGGGTGGGCCACCAAATTCCTACATGCAAAATCTTTTGAGTCGTTGCTTTCCATGCATAGTGGCCTCCCGCAACTCCTTTATGTTCCTTTGATAGTATCATAAGCCTCTTGTGCTCCAATACACATTGTCGAAGAATACCATCTGCACCTAATTTATAGAAATGCCCTGCTATAAGATGATAATCGGTTGCCTTTACTACTAATTGTTTCTTTTGTGCAGATGTAAAGTCAGATGCAGCTACTCATTATGCTTAAGAACTATTCAATATCTGCAAATTAATCATCGACCATCTAACTAAAAACAAGTGTGCATCCGGTAGACTGTCGTCCAAATTTTCTGCATCTTCCCATGTTAGTATGTGCGACAAATGATCAGGTCCTAAGTTCAATTTCCATGGTTTCACAATCACTTCAAATTCATACTCCTGAAATAGTAATATACATCTGCATATCTTCCCCCCCAACACAATCTTATTGACTAAGTATCTCGGTGCAGAATGATTTGTTTACATCTTAAAATGTGATCCCAATAGGTAATGTCTAAAATTTTGTAGTACATATACCATTGCCAGTCCTTCATGCTCTGTAGTAGTATAATTATGTTTCGTAGTTGACCACTTTCTGTTGGCAAATGCAATGTAATGGTCCAAACTTCCTTCCCCTAGTTGAGCTAGAATTGTGCCTAACAATATAGATGATGCATCTATGTGGACATGGAATTCCTTCTTCCAATCTGGAAATACTAAAATCAATGCAGTAACCAGTTTCTGCTTCAAGGTATCTAGATTTTGCTGACATTCCTCGTTCCATTAAAACTTGACCAACTTCTTCAACAGTTTTTCCAGCGGGGTTGTGATCTGCGCGTACCCCCTAATAAAAATTTTGTAGTACCCCATATTACCCAATGTTTTCTGGAGTTGTCTCACTGAAGTAGGTGGTGGAAAATAAACAATAACACAAATCTTCACAAGATCAACCAAAAGTCCTTGTTTACATACTACATGACCCAAAAGATACCAAACGGTGCGTAGAAAATGCACTTCTTCAAGGTCAAATAAATATGGAATTGTCTACATCTTTCCAACATCAAGTGCAGAGTTTCAACATGGTCCTTCAGCAAACTGAACACTATCCAATCATCTAAAATACTTCCAAGAACTTATGAATAAAATTTTTAAAAGTTGCGATGACAACTCGCGAAAATATTGCTGACATATTTTTCAACCCAAAAGGCATGATTGTATACTGATAAAACCCCTTTCTGTCGCAAATGTTGTCTTATGTTGATCTTCCTATGCAATCTTAATTTGGTGATACCCGAAGAATCCATCAGTAAATGAGTAATATTCATGTCCTCCTACATTCTCCAAAACTTCATCTGTAAACGGGGTAGGAAATGGATCATGTAAGCAAACATCATTCAATTTCTGCAAATCCACACAAATTATGATTCCACCTATTTTCTTGTCTAGAATCACCATTAGACTGATCCATTATGACTCTGTGACAGGTTCAATAATACCAACTTCCAGCATCCTATCTATTTATGCTTTCACTTTTTACTTATATATTGGGTTCAATCGGTATGGTCTCTGCTTTACTGGCTTGGCATCCGGCTTCAAAGGAATCTTCATCTCCCGTAGTTCCCCAAAAATCCCTTTCAACTATGAGAATGTAATTGAAAAATGTCCACGTATTCACACAGTAAATCAACAATCTTCTCAACAGTTTCTTAATTCGAATAATATCCATTTTTTGCTAACTTGGGATTATCCTTCGTACCAATGTTCACCTTGTGTATTTTTAATGGCTTTGCATACTCAGTATATTCAAGCTTAGGACCCTCTACAACAAACTCTCCTTCGATTTTTGTTATCTACAAATTTCTCAAGTCTTCGTCCTCTTGGTCCTCTCCAACAACGTTATAGAATTGCAAAACATCTTGAATAATCACGGAATATCTAGGCACACTACATAAGGGTGTGGGTATCGTCAAATCTTCTAATGTAAAGATATTGTTCTTGATAATTTGTAGATTTGTTTCTACTGAAGGGACATCATCTTCAAACTTGAAAGTTACCTTGAAATTTCAAGTCAAATCTTCCCTATCCATTGTTCCTCTGCATACTTCCAGTTCTAAATACCAGTTCTTCGGGATCACATCTAGAGTGAGTATAAACAACAGTTTCCATTCCTGCTTAGGTATTGAGCTTCATGTTGTAGTGCATTGTGTAAGATGATCTTTAGGACAACTCAACCCAGTATACTTCTGCGCGGAATATTCATATTTTGTTCTAAACTTAACTTGTAACAACCTTCTACATTACTGCCAATTATCTATTCCATCCTTATGCACAGCCCACCATCTTGCAGGAGTCGGTTTCAGAGTGATATCTAAAGCTAACAATATTTCTTGATCTGGTATTTGCAATTCAAATTCCTTTACAAAAACATCTACATTTTTTGGTCCATTATACTTCGGAGGATCACATACCTCAGCTCCAATTCAACGCAATGTGGGGGTAATGAAAGCACATATCCTTGTAGATACTTCATGTAATCTGTGTTGACAATGTTCTAGGGCTTCTTGTGAAACCGACATGCATGAATTGATACTTTGCCAAATGAGTACACCCTTAGCAGTAGGATTAATATAGTCATCCATCCATGCAGTCACATTTTAAAGGTTATCGAGTTCTTTTCCACATGTTGGTTCCACATATCGCCTTCCTTCTGTGGGATATAATGGCGCAATACCTCTCAAGTCTGCTACTTCAAAGATCATTTGTATTTTTTTTCAGATCGATAATAGTATGGTTATCAAAATCCAAATCAATTCCAAGCAACACTGGATAAGGTTTACTACCATCCACTATCTCAATTACTTCAAAATTTGTTGTGTTGCGCACTCCGTCGATGTTAACATTCACCCCTATTAGTCCTCTAATCAAAACAATCTTGTGTTGGTTTGCTAGCCTCCACTGAATAGGTGACCAGATAAACTTTGGTTTTCCCATAATTTCCCATGTCTACTTTGAAATGACATTGAAATTAGATCCTAGATCCAAGATGATATTATCCATAACATAGTCTCCTACCTCCGCATTAAGTCAAAATTCCCTATTCATCATTTTCTTGCATTGTACCTAGTTAACTGCTCATTGTGCACTAGGTACTTCTTTATCTTGCACGCACTGGTCGATTATCCCACACAGTGCCTTCAATGCATTTTCATTTTTCATTAGTTCTAAACAACTCTTTAAGAAACTTTTCAAAGTACTTACTTTCTCGACTGTCCTTTTTGTCATCGAGTGGTCATAGGCTAGAGGCATCTCATACAAAAGTGGTATGTCATACATAGGTTGTGAGGTTGATTCCACCCATTTTGTTTCTAGCAGCTCTTTCCTTTCTTGCTTGTAGGTGTCTCTCTCTTTTCGTGGGTCAAACATCGGAGGAGGTTATGTTGCTTTCCTGACCCACTGGTCAATTTGAATTCCTTGTTTCGTCGCATTAGCTCTTGTTCTTTCTCCTTAGTGCATAACTAATGCTACCCTTGGTCGATCCTTGCGCTCTTCCGTTGTTATCATCTAAACATTTTGGTTCCTCTTTTCCTACCACTTCGCGATTAGCTATGGACAATATTATGTCACATGATCTAGCCATCTGCAATATGTGCACATTATACAAGGATTCTAACAATCTCGTGCCAAATACCTAGGCTGATTACAGTTATAACATATAATTGGTCCTCTTCCTCTGCCAAATACTCCTCTTCCTTGACCTTTGAATCCTCCTCTTCCTGCTTGATTGTAGCCTCTCAAAGTATTATATTGCAATACTCCTCCTTCTGATCTATCTTCCCCTTGAACTTTGTATGCATTTGTAGTGCGTTCTCTCATGAGACCGAGTGCACGACAGTCCTTTTTGTCATGTCCCACGGACTTACAAAAATTACAAAATAATATTTTGGCAATGCTCTAATACTTCTACATCAAAGGAGAAGCAGTCGAGTGATGACCCATTGTTCTTCATATTTCACAATAGAATCCTCCTCCTGGTGCCAAGGGATTCAAGGCTCATGTAGCCAAATACTCTTTAAAGGTTGGACACTCATTCTTATGACGCCCTTATTTTTTGCATGTGGTACACCAGACTTATTTGTGCTTTTATTTCCCTTTATCAAGTTCCTACAACTAAATTCTCAATGTTGCTAATTGTGATTTAACCTGAGCCATCCCTATACCATTTTCTCCTATAAGAAATGCTTCCAGTTTCATGGTGATCTCTAGCGCTTATGACTACAACATAATATTTTGTTGTATCAATGGGCATCGGTGGTAACAATCCTGCAATGAACCATTCCCTATGTTGCTCGTCTAGAAACTAGAAGGTCAATCGATCCATCAATATCTTGAATCTCTAGTCAAAATCCCATATTGATTCATTCTGCAACTACTTAATCTCTTTCATTTTTGTAATACACTGCAACTCGGAATTCAATTTCTAGAACTCTTTTAAAAATGTTTTTCCGATGTCTGCCAATGTTCTAGCTTGTCCCATAAGTGCAGTGAACTAATACTTCATATACCAGAGTAACGCGTGATCTCTTAATGTCACCACTAACTACACGATTTTCACAATGTCATCCTAGATGTTCTTCACAGTCCATATTGCTTCATAGATAAATAAGTGTTGGTATGTATCTTATGTCCTTGCTCCATAGAATATAGGCATTCTCAAAGTGGGATCTACCCCCACCATTTTGTACTGCGTAGTATTCTTTGTTGGTGTTACCAAATTATTCTGGGTTGTCGCACTACTTCCACTACTCCAACTAACTTTACTGCTATCCTTGCTTCCCTCACTAATTACAAGTGTTTGTGACAAAGTTTCAGATCTTGAAGATGCACACAGGGTCGTGGGTTCGACATAGAATCTAACCTAAGTGGGATGTAATGGATCTCCTTCTATTGGACTGAGTTGGAGATCCTTTTCCTTTTCCTTTGTGAGTTGTATTCCTCCGATCTGGAGTACTACACCAATACTTCTTTCCTCGGCCTCACTGTGTTTCTCTTTTCTATCAGCCACGGTCCTCTTCCTATTGTACCGAAATCATTTTCCACTACGCAATACTCCAATCTCTTCTTTCATCGCACATTCTTATTCTCTCGGCATTCTCAGTCCTTTTGTTCCTCATTCATTCTTGCATCCCTCTTTTCCATACTCTCATACCATGCCCTGGTCATCCCCCAGTCCCCCTATGTGCACGAAGGCACCTAACTAATAGGGTGATCAAATTCCAACTTCATAACCCCCTTATCACACAACAGTATTTTGATCCAAGTAGATAGTGATTTAAAATATCTTATGTGTGGACCCTTAAAGAACTCTCTTTCAGCAACACTATATGATTGGGTACAGTCTATAGTAAACTCAGTAATATAATCCCCTAATACACTATCCATCCAAAAATCAATTGCGCACGAGATATAGTTACTTATAGTATTAACTTGGTAGATAAACTCAGGGGTCCAACTCCTCGGAACAATAGTGAAGAATATTTTGTTATTTTTAGCTAACCTCTATAACCACTCATCCAATACTATCGGAAAATCAACAAAGAAAATCTCGTGTAAATCTGTAAATACATACCTTTGTAGCCATTGCTCCAAGCTAATTCGAGGGTTATTGTTCTGACCTCTGGAAAACTCGTGCTCCTTTACCTCTAACCACTGTCTGATCTCTTCCTTAGTCGGCCTCCACATTTCCCCCAGTCACAGATCTTGATCCTGGCGATGGAACCATTTGTTGGTGCACAGTGGGAAAACCCATGGTTCAACATTAATTCACCAACAAAACCCTAAGATATCGGCCCTTTCGGAATCACCCGCAAGCAGGTGAAGTCTCACCTGAGGTATATATTGGTACTACAAGAACCAGGTTTCCGTAGTCATATAGGGATGGGAGGAATTTTTCATGACCATTATACTTATCATTAATTCATTATACCTTATATCATGTGCACAAAACTGTATTAACATGTAAAACATTCAAGCATTCATTATATGCGCACAATAAACAGAACAATCACATCATAACATAGAGACACCATATTTAACGTGGTTCACCCAAGATGGGTTGTGTCCACAATAGTCAGCTTTTTATATATTATTCATAATCATTCATTACAAAATATGCACACTTCGCTCACACATCATGCCCTTGTCGTTCTCCTGTCCATCTATCTGTCTTTGTCACTCTTCACTCTTACATACTCGCATACATTACATACTTTCACTCTTACATTGCATTACATTCTTAGCTCTCTGACTTCACTTCTAAGTTTCCTCTTTATCCCAAAATCCTTACATATTCATACAATTACATTAGGGCTTAGCTCGTATCATTTGACCCAAAATGCCTAACGGCTTCAATAGTCTTCCTTCCCTTGATGCGCTAGTCCCAAAAGTGCGCCAATTGTCTTTCCTTCTTATGTGCATGTTGCGCAGCTCTCAAAATTGGTCCCAAAATCTTGTTCCAAAAATCTTATTCAAGGGGAGGAAAGCTAGAAAAACTCAGCAAAGTCATAAGCTTTGTTTTTCTATAACAATTTTTAAATTTGCTTACCTATAATCCATGTAAACAAGCTATTAGATTTTTATTTGGATATTTTGATGATTTTTTGTATATGTAAATATTTTTTTATTGATTTATAGGGAACTATAAACTCTAAATCTACATTAACATATATAAATACATATTTTAATATAATAATAAAATACTTTTCCAATAAAAACAAAGACTTTACCATAAATAAATGATTAATTTGCAATCCAAAAAAATGATTACATACTCAAAACCATTGCTTACATTGAATTATAGATTACCGTTTACAATTTTAAAAATATAAATAAGAAGAACAAAGCATGAAGAGTTTTCATATAAGACATATTAGATGAAAACTCTTCTTACTTCCCTCCTCTTGTTTTATAATTTTAAAATAAAAGATTTAAAGTTACGGGGATAGACTTTTCGTTCTACTAGAGTGTTCCATATCACCCAAGAAGACTAATCACCATGCAACATCGACGTGGCCTTGCTAGTTGGGCATGGCCATCAATCATGAGTGTCACCTAAACTATGCCTAGCCAACATGTTCTAATCGAACCCAAGCCCAATACCTTAGAGAATTGAAATATCAAAGTGCTTGTTTCACCATAAGTGATGTTACACCATTTCTAGTCAATCATAGACAATGTTGCACCATCACCTCCCCTATTCCATTCGCACTTGAACAACAGATTGCCTGACATGAGACCATGTTGTCATCCATCTAGGCCAACACTTGATAGTTCTTGAATATCGTGGCCCTACTTCACCAAGCGTTCACATTCCTTTAGTAAACTCATCAACATTATTGTCCTAGAATGGATAACACAAAATATATCTCATTGACAAATTGTATCATCCTCCGTCGAAGCTTGTTATGCAACACCTCGTTGGTCGTCATACCTTCTCATCTAAACAATCTATGTTTTTAATCTTTTTTGTTTTTCCATCACTGAAATACATCGAGACAATCTTTGCCAACATTAGACTTTTATATTGATGAAATCATTACTTTCAATGCAAAAATGGATTTAGTAACCTCAAGTACCCTTACAGCTATTGGATTGTGCAATATCGACATTTGATATCTGCAATTACAACTATACAAAATGATTCTTTCCGAATTTGAGGCCAACAATGTCAGTTTCCCTTCCCTTTATTTTGAGCAATTGAAAAAGGACTAATTTGTAGAGTGTTCAAACTAATACATGTTATTTATATGTATATATGTTAGGGATATACATGTTGAAGCAAATTCAAGGCCTTCCAACACAAACATACTTGTTAAAGGGATAAAGGATATTTTCACATCCAATAGTTGTTTTATGGCCCTTAGGAGATGGCGAGGAAGTTTCTAATGGTGGGAGGTTTTTCATCCAAGGTAAGCAAAAATATTCCATCATTGATGAGAATATTTTTTGTTTATCTGTTGAATCCAAGGTGCACATAGGGGCCAAAAACATTAGGAAGTTGGTGGAAAACCTAAGAGATATGGTTCCTAGACAAAGTAATCAAAATCCCATCTACCCCATCCATATCCCTCATATAGAAAAAGTTAGTGAAGGTTGAGGTGGAAGTGTAGTCAATGTAGAGGACAAATGTGGGTTGATATTTACTAACTATGAATTGTACTGACAAGAAAAGGATGGGGGACTAGTAAAAGGATTCATGGCCTTCTTTGAATTCTCCTCATGCAACATTTAGTTGACCACTCTTTTAGGCCTCCTAGCTCCAAGTCCTTAGACTTGGGGACTCCCCTAAATATTTTGAACATGCCTCATTAGTGGACTCTACCTTTCATTGACTTTATTATGTTACGCTTTATCGATGATATGACTTCATGGATGAATGTTGAACGAAGACATGCTTAACCCTCATACCTTTGAATGTAGTCCTGTTAGTTTGTGTCAAGTTGCATCATGAGCATGGTTCACTTTGACAAGTCTTTTCCTTTTTCATTTCTTGCATTAATCACATCATGTCCTTATTATTGGAATCCCGTGGATTTGATTTAATGGAGGTGGTTCAAACTTGATTGGTTCTTGAAAATATGGAAGTGATTATCCAACCTCACCATGAGATTAGAGATGGGAAGTAGCCTCGTCCTTGCTGAAACAATGATAATGCAAGCATGGGTGGTAATCAATATAAAAAAAATGCATTTATGCATAATCACCAATGAACAATTGCATATATTAAGGTGAAGGTGTTCAAAGGAGATGTGAATATGAGGACACAAACATATCTCAGTGACATTAAGTCTCATGATGAATTTTAGTTTCGATGAGGGTGTGTGAAGTGGTTCTGCATACATGTGACACAAGGTGGCATGATGAGCTACAAGTGATTTTTAGAAAATATCTTGTGAGGCAACATAATATCATTTTGAGGCAACATGCAAGGTTGTCTCAAACAATTGTGTGATTCGGTGCCTAGACCTCAAAAGGAGAATTATGGTGATATGGGCATATGAAATGAAAAATAATGATTGCAGCACATAGGCATTGTTTTTTGTCTCACCTATTCT
Organism: Picea engelmannii; assembly: GCA_009831015.1. Taxonomy (NCBI): domain Eukaryota; kingdom Viridiplantae; phylum Streptophyta; class Pinopsida; order Pinales; family Pinaceae; genus Picea; species Picea engelmannii. Next base: position 418,125 of record ML784804.1, read on the forward strand.
TATTGGAATCACTCCTTGTCATCAAAAAGCTTCTGGATGAAATTTGAGGTGAAGTAATGATTTTAGCCATGTTTTTCTCATAAGCATGTTTGGAACCCAAATACCACCTTCGCTAATAAAAATTAGTCTCATGCATTCTCACCGTTTTCAACATTCTAGATTGAATCCCATGTAGCAAGAATGAAGATTACACACAAAGTTTTTCATTTTAATAAAGCACCTTTCCAAATGAAAACTAGACTTTAGACTACATGGGACTTTTGCATCTATTTTAGGTGTTCGATCAAAATGAGTTTTTAAATTTTGGAAGAGAATACCTAGATGTTTTTTAGGCCTACAAAATCAATGCAACTAATTTCAATTCCAAGGTCCACAAGTATGAAAACATGCATTAAAAAGATACTCCTCAATAAGGAAATTTGAACTTCACAAATTATGAAAGCTATCAAGACATTGATAAAATGGGGTATTCGATAAATCATTGGAAATATATATGTGTCATATACTCTATATGATAAATGTGTCATGGATTCAAGGTCATACAAGTGAGTTATGGTTTTAGTAAGCCCAAAAGTCAATGGATTTCATTGGTTCCCATTCTAATTTGTTTTATTATCTGTCAAGTTTCCTTCGAGTTGGATTTTAATCTTGAGATACCTCGAAAGGTGTTAATATGTATGTGAGGCTTTACGAAACAGATTTCAAGATTTGGTTCAATGTGTAGAAAGTGTGAAGGTGATAAAGTTCCAATGGCTTCCCATGATAGTTAATGAGTTGGGGAAACACTAAATTTTCCTAGCAATCATTCAAATTCAAGGTTTTAGTTGTTTATAGGTATATATTTTTTTGTGTGAAGATAATAAATCAACTTGTAGATCCTTCAAAAATATTTCCTTTATTTTGAACAAGGTTTTTCCAATGCAAAGGTGAAACTATTGACTTGAGGAGTTTACTCACTACCTAAGCTAGTGATTTGCCTCTTGAAGGCTAAATCATTGATTAAGGTGGCCAAAAAGCCTCTAAAGTCAATGATTGAGCCTTGAGGTCTAAGGCAGGTGAAATTGAGTATTAATGGCTGGAAAAGAAAAGCATGTTCCACTTGTTATTTTAGTGTGAATGACTAAAATAAAGACACTAAAGCCTTAATCGTTGGGTAGACCATCAAGATTTTTATTCCAATGATTGGATCTCCTTGCCTGATAATCCTAGCAATTTTCCTCAAAATAAAAAATTGTTGACCTCAACTTGTATTTTTCCTTCCAAAGCTAGAGGCTAGCCTCTCTTGCACCCAAAACTCGGCAATTTTCCTCATGGAGGTAAATTTCTCACCTCAACGAGTAAGTAGCCTTCCAAACTAAGCGATTGGCCTCTTGGCTCCTCAACTCTATGATTTTTCCTATTCCTCAACTTAGACAAGATTTTATTGAATGTAACTCTTGTTACTACACAATCTAGCACCTTAGTGCAAATCCCTCATAAGGCACAAGACTGGTGGAACATCGGAAGATGTCACAACTATAACCTAGGCAACAAATTATCTCTCTTTAGTGACGTAGTAAATCCAACACAAGGGAGGTTTTCCTAGTAGCCTCCAAGAATCCCTAGGCAAGAGAACATCAAGTCTAGGGACCCCCGGGAAACTACTCAATCTACCAAGTAAGGATAAGGTAGTGAGTAAAATCAATTTCTAGATATGAAGAGATGAGGATCTAGGAAAATCTAAGTGGTATTCCGAGCCAAATTAAGGCTCAAGAGGATCCCCAAACACTACAAAAGAATAAAAAGATAAAGATTGTTGTAAAAATTGGAAATATATATTTAATTACAACAAGAAAACAAGTGAAGTATCTCTCTTGGAGTCTCAAAAAATAATATTGAGTCTTTAAATACAAAGTTAAAGGGAGGATGGCCTCTGTGGTCAAAGCGTGGATCAGCACTATAGACCGCGGTTAGGTCTAGGAGGTTTTTAGAATCTGCAGGAAATTTTCTTAGTTTTTGGTGGTTTCCTTTTCACGGTGGAATTTCTTAGCAAAGGTTGGTTTTAACTGCAGGCCACATGGAGACCCCGACTTATGTGGACTCTGACCTCCTGGTCATCGGGGAGCTATGGGAGAAGACAGGTGGAGGACCAGGAGATCAACTGGTTGAGAAGGGGGAAGCACCTCAAATTTCACAACAACATACGGAGATCGAGCTTGAGGTTTCCTCACCTGGTAAGTTTCCCCTTTTCAAGTCCCCCATGATCGAAAATGTTTTCTTCAAAGATTTTACAGAACACTGGAAACTAGGTTCGCGCCTACTCAAAGCAGAAACCCTACCCTCCCCTAGTCCACAACAGGCCTCAGATCTTGAATGGTTTAATTAAACTGAAGGAGGGTTCCTAATTTATTGGCCATCTTCTTCCCAAGTGGAGTATGGGACTTTTGACAAACACTAGGGAATGAAAGGGTACCCAACAGAGGTAGTGGAACAACGTGCAGATGGGTTCCCCATACTCCCAAGGGAACAAGTGGATCTTCCAAAAAAATCCACCACCAAAGGATTCATATCAGCCTTCCTATAAGCAGAGGAGCACCAGGGTTTCGATTGGAAAAAGGAGATAAGAGAGAACATACAGGTGGCTCCCTTACCACATGGTTATGGTGATGGATCTAACCATATCATCTTGAGGAGGAGGATAGGGGAAGGACACAGACTAAAAAGAAAAAGCTTAAAGTCTAAGGGGAACATTGGAAACCTAGTTCTTGGGGAAGAAGTGGATCTAAGTTAGGTCGTTCTCATGGAAAATCAAACCCTGGTGGGTAGAGCTAGTGGAAGAACTTTTGCTCTCAAAACTATGGTCGATTGGATGCATAGTGCTTGGAAGGAACAACTCGACTATGTCCCATAAATCATTGAACTCAATAGGAACTAGTTCGCTTTCACCTTCCTACAATGAGAGCATACAAAGTGGGCGCTAGGAAAACCCTGGAGTGTAAACGATTCCCCCTTACTCCTTAAGCCTTGGAGCCCTCTTTTTTACGCCAACAATGAAAGGATGGACATTATTCTAGTCTAGGTACATCTATCAGCACTCCCACTACATTTCTGGTCCTTAGAACACTTCAAACTAACTGGGAACTTCTTGGGAGACTTTCTTGATGCAGACATGACTTATGAAGAGAATAAGAAAAGGAAGGTGGCAGGGTTCTTAGTCAATCTGAATATCAGGGAAGGTCTTGGTGAAGAATTTGACCTGAGTTGGGGAAGTATTACACATACCCAAAGATTGGATTATGAAAATGTCCCCTTCAGATGCAGGAGATGCCATCAGTATGGTCATTTGATCAAAAAATGCAGTATGTCCGTAAGGACCAGATGTTTGGGTTATAAAAGTGACAAAGGTTATACTCGGTTTGAGGAGGATAGAATTCCCACATTATCCTTCAATGAAGGAAAACAAATTATGGAAGAACAAAACCAACTAATTGAAGTAGAACAGGAGGCTCTGGTGTTGGAACGACAGACATCCACAATTGATTTAGGACTCAATTCTTCAAGGGAAGAAGAAATCATGTGCGTCTCCAAGACAGGCTCGAATTTAGTACCTATCGCGACCTCAGATACTTCTTTATCCTCCTCTCCTCCTATTATTGTTTTAATAAAAAAACTTAAATTTAGAAGGCACTGAGTGGTTGAAGGCTCTAAATTTCTCGGCCCACACAAACCTTTCCTCTATCTAGCCACTCATCCTTCGGATCCTTCGGAGATTGATACGAGTGAACCTCCTAGCTCAAAGTGTATATGTACTTTAGAAGAAGATACTTTCTCATCATGCTCAGCGATCTCTTTGGGCCGTTTATTACCTCAAATCACAGAAAAAAAGTGGCCATGGGAGGTCTAGCCATTGATTCGGTAAACACTTTGGAAAAAAGTGGGCGGGGAAGAAAGTCGTTGATTTCGACAGCACAATTAAAAGCCAAAAATGATCCCTTGGTTGGGAAACAACTCTCCATCAAACGGGAACTTAGAGCAAGGAGAACCCATGGGAAGGGCTCGTGATGAAATGATGTTCTCTTAATTGCAGGGGTCTGGATGCCCCCTCATAATACCAACCCTAAAAAGGGTGATCAAGTCCGAACACCCTGAAATTATGTTGTTACAAGAGACGTTGAGGGCATGGGAGGAGATAAAATCTAGATTGAAATCTTTACTCCCAGGGTGGAATTTTGAAACCCTAGACGCAACGGGAAGATCTGGAGGAATGGAAATAATATGGAACACCCATTCTATCAAAGTTTCAAATTCCTAGGGTATAGATTCAGGACTCGGCATTACGTTCTCTTTGTCGAAGTTGGATGAAAATATTCACATCATCAACATATATGGTCCATGTCAGAACAGAGGCACTTTTTGGGAAACTCTTTTCAATAAGTCCTTCTTGAAAGGTCAACAGGTTATTTTAGGAGGAGATCTAAATTTTTCTTTGGGGCTCTCAGAAGTTTGGGGAGCACATGCGAGAGTTGACCCACTGGCGGGTTACTTCACACAAAAGATTGTAGAATGTAATTTATTGGATATCGAACTTGTCAAACTCAAACCAACTTGGAGAAATAATAGGGTGGGGGATGACACTGTAGCAAAAAGATTGGATCGTTTTCTGATAGTTGATTCCTTATTGGAAAAACCCTTACATATGAAAAAATGGATTGGATTTGGAGGCATATTTGATCACGTTCCGATATTTTTGGAGTTAAGATAGGGGTCGAGTAAGACAACAAGCCCTTTCAAATTCAACAAAACCTGGCTAACAGATGACTTCTTTGTAAACTTGGTGAGAGAAAATTGGATACCCTTTCACCAGGAAAGCATTATTTCGGCAGCCTCTCACTTTGTCAAAAATCTAAAAAGATTCAAAGCAAAAACAAATATCTTAGCATTCCAGAAAAGAAAAGTTGAAGACTTGGAGCTTAAAGAATTAGAATGCCAACTACAAAGGATTTCGGAGGAAGAAGGGGGTGGTTATGCTACACTAGAAACCAAGATCACACTACTTAGATTGGAAGAAAGGATAAACAAGCTACTCAAGGAAAAGGAAGAAATGTGGAGGCTGAAAAGTAGAGCTATCTAGTTGAGAAGTGGAGATGAGAACACTAAGTTCTTCCAATCCTTTGCAAAAGGTAGAAAGTGTGCAAATACTATATGTAAATTGAAGGACTAGGATGGAAATCAAGAAAATACTTTTGAGGGAATGTCAAGACTAGGGGAAAAGCACTTTCAAGAACTATTTAAAACAGAGAACCATGCTACAATAGAAGAAGTGGTTCATATGGCCCAGTACTTCCCAAGATTCGCCAATGATGAGGATAACATAATGTTGATGGAAAAATTTATTGATGAGGAATTAAAAGAAGTAATGCGAAGCTTCCAAAAATATAAAATCTCAGGCCCAGATGGCTGGACTATTAAGTTCTTTCTGGGTTTTTATGACCTCTTAGGAAAGAATTTACTTAATATGGTAGAAGATATTAGAATTACAAGACGAATGCCACTAAGTCTAAATTCCACCTTCTTAGCTTTAATCCCAAAAAAGAACAACCCTGATACCTTGGACGATTTTAGGCCAGTTTCCCTTTACACACGCATCTATAAAATTGTCTAAAAAATTATAGCAAGAAGAGTGAAAAGAATCCTCTCTGACAAAATTTCGAGTGAGCAGTTCGGTTTTTTGGAAGGCAGACAAATCCACAAAGCTCTAGGGGTAGCACAAGAAGCACTACACAGCATAAAATCCAAAAAACTAAAGGGTGCAGTGCTAGAAATTGATCTCTCCAAATCCCATGACAAAGTAAGTTGGCTCTACATTCGCCTTTTACTAACACACTTGGGCTTTCCAGCTTCTTTCATCAAGTGGATCATGTGTTGTATTACTACAGTTTCCTTCTTAGTGCTTATTAATGGATCTGCTTTCCCCTTTTTTCACTTAGAAAGAGGCTTAAGATAAGGATGTCCTCTCTCCCCACTACTTTTTCTCCTAGTAGTTGAAGGACTCAGCAGAGCAATTCTGGAAGCAAAAAGAACAGGATCTTTATCTGGTATCAAAATCTCTCAAACCCTTCAAATTACACATTTACTTTTCGTGGATGATATACTAATATTTAGCACGGGCTCCACAAAAGATGCAGAAACTCTGGAAAACATTTTAATTATTTTCTCCAAAGCTACAGGTATGGTTATAAATGAGGGAAAGTCATCCCTTACAACAAACTTGCTTACAGAAGAGGAGTTGGGAGCCTTCAGACAACATTTTACCTTTTTGGAAAAGAAACTAGAAGAAGGCTTGAAAGAATTGGGTTTTGTGCTAAAACCAAATGACTACAAGAAAGAGGATTGGAATTGGCTCTTAAAAAAATGGAATAAAGACTATTATCTTGGAGTCATAGATGGCTTTCTAGGGTTGGCAAACTAGTATTAGTCAAATCGGTTTTGGAAGCCATCCCAGTATATTGGATGTCACTCTCCTGGATCCCTAAAGGAATTGTGGAGGCATCTAGGAAAATCACATTTATATTTCTTTGAAGTGGTAAGAAAGAAGCACATGTGACACCCTGGGTCTGATGGAAGATAATTGCTTCTCCAAAGGCTCTAGGAGGATGGGGCCTAAAAAACATTTATCTTTTCTCAAAATCTCTGGCGGAAAAAGGAGGATGGCGACAGATAAATTCATATAGTTTTTGGACCAAAGTGGTATTACAAAAATAGATTGAACCGAATTCGTTGAAGACATGGATCAGAAGTGCTCAGAAATCACTGAAAGGAGTCTCAGTTATTTTGAAGGAAATTGTTAAATATTTCACAGACATAGGGGAAGGATTAGCCTGGAAGATAGGAAATGGCCATCGAGTGGGGTTGGGAGCAAAGAATTGGGTTGGCTGTGAGGGACAACACCTCCTCCCAAACCAGCTTATTTTCCTTTTTAGAACCCAGGGCTTCGACACTTTAAACAAACTGGCAGATCCATACCAAACAACCATTTGGTCACAAGGGTGGAAATCGGCATTTGAATTAGGCTTAGAATAATAAGATGTGGCAGAGTTGGAAAGATACATTTCAAGCCTAAAAATATCACAGGTCAGACTCGGGGACTATGAGGATGAACTTATTTTGTTCCAGGCTACCTCAGAAATTTATACTCCAAAGGAAGGTTATATCTTTTTAAACTAAGAGCTAGTTCAAAGTGAGCTAGCCTAGTGGTGGAAAAAGCTTTGGAAGCTCAATTGTCAAGAAAAATCATGACTGTTTATGTGGAATGTCTTAACAAACAAGATGCCAACTTGGGATATTCTACAAAAAAGAAACTTTTCTGGACCTGGTAGGTACCCTCTTTGTAAATTCGAAGGAGAAAAAACTTTCCACATTTTCCTGGACTGTCACTATTTCAAGGAGGTATGGATTGAAGTGTCAAGACACTTGAAACTACACAACTTTTGGATTGGCCATACTTTGGAACATGCCTGGAAGGACTGGTGGATGAACAGAGAAAATAAGGCTTTCAGAGTGTTGTGATTTCATTTTTAAGGAGGTTTCTGTAGAACTAGAAATCACAACACTTAAAAGTCTTTCCATTTACTCATCATACTCACCCACTGTAGGGAGAGTCAAGACTAGAATTATACAGGAGGAATTTATTGACAAAACAAAACCTTGGGGGTTTTTTTACGGAGCTTCCCAAAATAATAGATGTGGAGGAGGAGGGATTTTATATTTCTCAGAATCCCACTACTTTACCCTGACTTCTGGACTAGGAACGGGAACAAACAACTATGTCGAACTGATGAGCCTCGAACTACTAATTGCCTTCACTCTTGAAAAGAATTGTAAAATTGTAATTGTTTTTGGAGACTCAAAGAATGTCATAAATTGGATAAATGGCACACAAAGATGTAAAAATATAAGACTTGTTAATATAGTGGAAGACATCAATTTTTTACAGACTGCTTTTAATTATCTTACCTGTCGACATGTGTACAAGGAAAGAAACGAAGAAGCAGACTGGAGGTCGAAAGAAGGCACAAACATGGATATGGGCCTTTGGAAAATATCAGAGTTCCTAAATGATCATATTTAGGAACATCCTCAACAAAAAAATTTGTGAACTTACCAGACAAACATATACTAAAAGAAGCTACACTGTGAAACTTTTTGTAAAATCCTAACGGATTTGGTAACACAACGGCTATTACAAGAAGGACTTCATTTTGCTATGAAACAAATCTACAGAAAAATAGTTGATCGTGAAGTTGATCAGGAATACACTCTAGAATTGTATCTACAAAATGTAATTTTGTTCTCATGTGATGATATAAATCACGCTTTTTTCCTTGGAAAAAATCAACAACAAGAAAACAAGTTATTACACTAGTAATAAATCAGTCCTTTAATAAATAATAAACCAATGAAACAAGAGGGCTAAACCATGAATTAAATTAAGGTTTTATTAATCAACAAAATCATAAATTTAAGATGCATATAACAACCCTAAAATCCTAGACGTCTATCCCTAGATGGTTGTAATAACAAATCATGAATGTATTTTAGGGTTTTGAGAAGTTTATTAGGTCAACAACATACATAAAAAGGTCAAAGTGTTTAGGTTCTTTATGGGTGAAAATGAATATTTTTTGTTACAAAACCCTAATCTAACCTTAAAATGGTAAAAATAGAGTAGAATTCATCAATTAATGGTTGACTCTTGAGATACTGACTAGTGCCTACTATATTTTTGGGCATATGGGGTCAATTAAGGATTCCTTTGGAGAGAAGTGAGTGGATTTTAGTTTGATATCTATAGGTTGTTCACTACTAAACCTAGAATATACTCCTAATATATTAAGGACAATTCAAGGGAAGGTTCTTCACTAATAACCTTCCAAGAGCTTTAATAAGAAGGGATTGTTCAAGGAAAATCCAAGAGAATGCTCAACTAACACTAGAGAAGCAACATGACACTTAAATGCATTCATAAAAAAAAACCACAAGATGACAAGAGACCACTTACTCAAGAAATATTTCATCCATCAAAACCCTATCAATGAATATCCACGAAGTAGCAAACCATCCAGAAGCACATATTCTCCCAAAAATCACTTAACTAGCCATCCATAGCATTTTCATAAGAGAGAATGTAGAAGTAGACAAGCGGTGATGTATCTCAACAAGTAGTAATGATTTACAAGTGAGAAGTGCTTCTCTTTTTTATATGAGAGGTCTATCACCCTTATCACACAATATAATCCCTAAAAACATAAAATAATGTATTTATATCTCTCAAACCCTAGAGACAAGGCAAGAATACATAATAAAAAAATACATGATACATGAGTGGATAGGTCACTAAGACCCCCAACAATGCCTCCAAGATTAAGTAAAGTATCTCAAACATCAAATTGTCCCCCATAAATGTGCTTTATATCTCACACAGGTGGCCTCGTGAAGGGGACGACTCCCTACAAAGTGATGTCTAGGGGCTCAAAAGTGAAATGTTGCCATGGAAGGGTGCAACATTCCATCTCCAAGAGGTGTGTCATGTCCCCAAGATGTGTGGCGTCTCATCAAAAGGTGCCATATCATCAACAGGAATCCCAATGTATCATCAAATGTGCCCCATCATATTAAAGGTGCAATGTCCCATCATCAAAAGGTGTCATGTCATAGCCCGTGTGTTCTAGGGTGTCTCATCAAGGGAACCATGTCATCAAAAGGCTCAACGTCCTCCTAGAAGTGTGGAATGACCTCTCTCAATTGGTGGGGACAACCTCCATTAAGTGTGCTAGTAGCCCCTCAATATCCTCCAAAGGATCAAAGTGCCAATCGAGCATGTGGCTATGAGAAATTCATCATCCGAGGAGGGGCTTATGTAGTCTAATGCATCATGAAGACCATAGGAAAGGTACAAAATTCAAACATAACATATAAAGTGAGTCATGTTTATGCAAAAGCCATTAGATAGATCTCATAAAGTATCCTCTTCAAACTTCACACTAACTTATAAAGTTATACAAATTACCAAGTTTAGGTATGGGAGGATCATTATTACCCCCTATTAGGTGTGCCAATGCCAAGGATAAGAAGTTTGTCCCAAGGAACCCATCAAGGAGTATGCGATATGTATTGGGGTTTACTTCATGGGTGGGTTTTCATTAACATGCAAGGCCATGTACGATAGTCATCCTCATGAGCACCTTTCTAAAGGGATCACTTAGGCAATGAGGTACCCTTTCCTCGGCACCATGCCTTTCCAAACCCCAATTTGTCTTTTTCTTTATTGCTTCAATCTTTTTTGGATTTCAAATTTGATTTTTCAAGTCCTTTTTTTAGGCATGCATTCATTGCATAGGACTTGGGGTGATGGCCTCTTAGCAAGGGGGTAGAGCTCATGCTTTATTTCTTTCTTGTTTTTTAA
>ML784805.1:23627-45068 GCA_009831015.1 Picea engelmannii
GCCCGAGTGAGTTTGACCAATGTCTTCTCCAGGTACAGTGAGACTTCCCGTCACCGTCACCTTGTGTAAGAACCTAAAGATTATGGCCACTAAGGTTACCAATTCGCAGTCAGCCCCTGGGCGGGAACAGTCGACAGTTCGATTCGAACGTACGGGCAGGGTATCAAACCTGAAATCAACTAAGAAGCTTCCACGCAGTAATTGTGGATTTACCTCAAAGTGACCCCCATAATATGATCAGACCACCACAAATAGTTAAACCACGGAGGGTTAGTCCCCGTAGCTTACCCGAATGCAACCTCGTGCGTAACCCCTGTGTGAGAGGGGGATCCCAGACAGACTTATACAATAACTGGATTTGACTCTCCCTAACGCAAGATGCTAATGTTTGTTTTGAAAACTTTGGAGAGTTTTGCTCACAGCCTAATCCAAAGTACTACACGTATTCTACTGTTGGTGGAGGATTCTAGCAAAGAAAAAGTTCTAGATGGATTTTAATTAGCGTTGATTTTAGTGGCTGTTCTTTACGCAAAAGGGGTGCATGGAAGTGAAACAAATGGAATTATGACTCAGACCCAAAGAATGCATCGAACATGATAAGAAGTCATTTCCTTTCGATGAACGTCTATCTAAGGGAGAGAGAGAGTTCTTTTACTAACAAGCACAACTACGAAATGCCCTCAAACAATCTTTTCTCAATCAAATCCTGATGCGATGCAAAAACTTTTAAATGCCTTCTAATATGCTCACTTAATCATGAAGATATCTTTAATTGTTTGCGTATGAATGATGATCAATACAATACAATGCTTATCTTTGCTAATTATCTTCTTGGTATGAATGAGAACCAAACTAGCATAAGCAAAAATCACACAAACAATACACCCTTCGTAGCAATCAAGACGAAAAACGAAAGAAAAGAAACAATCAAAGAAAAATCAAACTTCACACCCAAAAACAAGAGTTGAAGAACAATGATTTCGACTGAAATCAAGATAAAGAGGTCTGTAGGCCTTTTGATGACCTTCACCAGGGTTTTGCTCAACTGAAGAGAAGAGAAAAGCAATGCATAGGTTTCAAACTTCACTCAACAGGAAAACTCAATGAAAAATGGTGAAGAAGGCTACAAGATCCAATCAACAAGGTGTTTGTTCTTCAAAAAAGCCAGATGTAAAGACTGAAAGGGAAGAAAAATTGACTCACTAGATCACTCAGCAAAAGAGCCACAGAGGCAAACCCTGAAAAATGCAATTGTGGAGGGTTTTTGGGCCAAAAGGAGGCTGGCGCTCTGTTGCCAAGGGCAAAGAGCGTTATAGCGCTCTGTGTAAGCCTATTAGGAGCGCTGGCGCTCTGTTAACACTATGACAGGGGCGCCAGGGTCTAAAAGTCTCAGAAATGTCGAAAAATTTCAAAAATTGAGATCTGAACTCGACAAATATGCTGAATGTGACAAGGTAAGGAGCCAATCAGCTCATGAAACTAATCAAAGAGGGGTGAACTAGGTCTGAAACAATCAAGGGACAAAAGAAGGTCAATGAGGAGAAGAATCCAAACAAGAGGTTTCGATTCGAGGCTATGTCCCCAGTGGAGTCGCCAGTTTCTGTTGTAGGAAAATCTGCCTGCGGACAAGTAGATCGACCTCTATAGATTGACTTAACCCTAGACAGAAAAATGCTTAACGTGGACATTGACTTCCTTTCAAATCTATCTAAACTAATGCATGAGAAGGGAGAGTAACATAAGTACCTTTTAATCGACGTTTGTCCCTGCACGCTCCGAGTTGCGCTCCAATCCTTTGCTCCTCGTTGAGGTCTGTGGACAAAACAAGATATGACCACTTCCTACTCTATTGACATTAGCTTGAAAACATATCTATCACTGAATGATAAGTTTATGTAACATCAGACACAAACTAGAAAGAAACAGGCCAAGTGTGTCATATTAATGAGAATAACAACAGCAGTACTTACAATCGTAGATGCGAATGCGACAGCTTCGTCGAGTCCTCTTCGTCTAACCCTTGCCTGAAAGATCCACAACCTGGATAACAACAGCTTCACTGATCAATTTCCTTTGGCTGACTGTAAGTTTCCTCCAAGATCATAAGTTTCACATATTCAATCTTTTTCCCCAGCTATGTTCCAACACCACTTATGAGATCATAAGTTTGACATCCTCTATTTTTCAGTCCATACCACTCATGAGATCATAAGTTTGGTATGATTCTCTCTTTTTCTTCTCACCTATGAGATCATAGGTTTGGTATCATTCTCCAATTGCATTCCCCTTTCACCATTAGAAAGCTTGCTTATATAGCCTTGGAGAGGCTCAACAATCTTGAGATATCCTTGGGGAAGGTGAGGATTTTCCTCCTTCAGTTGAGGATCTTCCCTAGGATCATGGATGGACTAGGGATTCGAATCCAACTGCCTTCCAAGAATGAAAAGATGCTTCCCCCATTCATCTCAACAGCTTAACAACCGCCCAGAATAGGTAGCGCTCCCTCAAAAGGGCCATCAGAGCGTTGTAGCGCTCCCTAGTAAGCTTTAGGGGGTGCCAACGCCCTCAAAATATATAGCGCTCCCTCAGAAGGGCCAGGGGAGCGTTATAACACTCTCTGACAGTGTAAGGGGAAGCGCCGACGCTCCGAGGTAGTGTAAGGGGGAGCGCTCCTCTCCAAAAATCAGTTTTTGAGGTGCTTTCAGATGGAAAAAGGTTTGCAAGCTTGTTGACTCATTTCTCCTCTTCCAAATCAGATGTGTGAGGTGTTTCAAGTGTCTTTCTCATGTCATTATGGGCATGACATAGGCATCATGGCAGCATGCTTTGTTTGATGTTTTACGACACTTGTGAGCAACATACGACACTTGCAACCTTGTGAGCAAAATGCGACACTTGCGACCTTTGTAATGACGACACTTGCGATATTATCAAAGTGAGTAATTTTGACGTGTAACACTTATATTTAATGAGAAAATTATGGGATGAGTTTATTTTGGGTAAGCATGTCAACTACTTTGACATTGGTGAATTTCATGGGCTGGGTCGAGGGTCCGCATAGGACCGATACCATGCCAGGCTTGACCCTGTGTTAGGTCCTCATCCCCCTAAGCAAAGGCTTAGCCCACCTAACGAGCAACCTCCTATTGCAGAGAGCTTGCAATAGGTAAAACTATCCATTTCATCATTGACTCGTATCCTAGTGCAACATAATATCTTTGCTGCACTATCTCGGTATGAGGTGCCTACCAGTGACATTGATATAGGGGTTGGAGCTTCAACATACATAGGAGAGTACAATGAGGATAGGGCACATGGACATATCAACTGTCCATGTGAACCTGAAAGATGCTCAAGTTGCGGGCATACATGCTATGGGCCTATAGAGCCCAGTGGACAACATAACTTCATGGATGAGGTTAGTATATTAACCCTCTCTATGTTCTTCATCGTTATATATTTATTTTGTATCTTGTGTATTTATATCAATATTTTAATGTATCTTGTTTTGCAGTTGTTATGTCCGAGAAGTAGACCCTCTACGCCAATGGATGCATCAATGCCTAGCCCCACCAATGATGTAGCAGTAGAGGTATCCCATTCATTGGGTGCACCCCACACATAGGTATGTATCACATTTGATAAATTCACCATAGTCATTTCTTTACTTTATGACATCCTCAAATTTTTAATGTTCTCATGTTTCTACAGGATTTGGCACTAGGAGATGTTGGGGAATGTCCATTTGGGATGGAAAATTTACCTGCATCACATGTATCATTGTAGATTTAAATATCGTATAATTCTCAAATTGTTTGTGTTTATGTTTTTGAATTTTACTATTTGGTACTAATAGTTCAATTTTATTAATATGTTTGCAGACTACGGACATATTTTCTATCTATAGTACTATTGCACTCCCTGGGCACTTGGGAATTGCTTATGGGTTACCTTTCTTCAGGCCTGTGAGGGTCTATATCATCCCACCCTCAACATCAATCTTATTGCATGCATCCTCAATGGATTCACACACAGGGCACCCATCCACATCACCTGTATGCCACCCACCCCCCCCACCATTTCCATCGACGCCATTGTTCACGATTTCCATAGTAGAGGTTGTCTTAGAGAAGTTTTTAACAACCTAGTGATCCATCTACCAGTGAATCTCCATCGAGGCCTGAGATATTCACGGTGATATAATGCATTGATGATATTTTTTTATGTTTCATGAATTTTATTTTACGCATATTTGTTTAATTTTCTGGACTTAATCCTTCTAACTGATGCAGGGTGGCATCAAAAATATATTGGGGTTGTGGAGGAGGGTAACACCCTCACGAATGACAACAACATATGCGTTGAGTTGTCTTAGGTTCAATTACAAAGTATCATTTTGTATGTCTTTTAATTCATTGTGGAAAAAAACTTGTAACATTGTTTATTCTTTGTGTAGTCTCCAAAACATTGAAACAAGCCCATGCCTAGAACCTCTCGAGGTGCTTCCTTGAGAAAGACAAGAAAGATAGATTTCCAGGATGCTCCTAAGGGTGGCAAGGGTGGCAGTGGTCAATGATTGACCAACTACTGCCATTTTGTATCTAGGCCACCATATGGATGTTTTTGATGTTAGGGAACTTGTTGTCGCTTTGTATATTGGGCACGATTTTCCATTTTGTAAAAAAGTACAATTTAGACGATGTTTGAATCTCATTGTGTCTACATTTTATGTTGATGAATACAAGAATTTCAAAGTGTTTGAATTCCAAAGTGTATGAATGTTATGTGTATTAATCCCTCAATTTTTTTTCTAAAGTGATTATAAATACTTGCTTTACACATTAAGGAATATATTATGGTGGAAAAGATTTATAAGTGCTAAATCCATAAGCAATTAATGGTTCTCAAGTAGCATTGCTTGCTAATCAACCATGTATCTCTACATCATCGATAGATCATTCATTCTAAATTATTTGCATGAATATTGTAGATATCCATATTCTAACTCACAACCAACATTATGGACTACTTCTTGAATTATCTCCATCTAAATCCAATGACAATCCACAATCAAATAATGGTCACTTGAAAATATTGTGACCTAAAAAATGGCATATTACAATAATTTTTTATAGAAATAAATTTTCTCATTTATCTTCTACATAATTGTAAATCACTTAACAATCTCAGCTCAATGTTATGTCAGATTTTCCTCCATAACTAGTACTATAATTACTCAATTGCGAAGATGGAATAAGCTAAAATTGAATTATGCAAGTACATAGAATTTGGACAACCCAAACACTTCATATATATTTAGAATATGAAGTACATGCACCTACCAATATCTTATCAGGGGTTGTTATAAGTAAGGCTCTTCAAACCCTAGCGATGGAAACCATAAGATAACATTATCCAATATCTCACTCCATCAGAGATCATCAACAAGGTATCATACATAATGGTAAGTCCTTTTTGGAACCTACATTTGTATCCAACACTTGTACAAGATCAACTCCCTCTATCTTCTCGATAACAAGCACATTAGGTAGCACTAGGGTTTTCAAATGCCACTAAGCCCTAACTTCTTCTTATACCAGATCTAAATGATAAAAGTATTTCGTTTCTCCTCTAGGTATAAGTTATAGTATTCTTAGTCTTAGGACAAAACCTTGATCCTAGTCTTCCTTTGACATTCCTTTGAGAAACCTAGTTGTTAGTTTCTTAGTTGATTCAATCCATAATTTCACCATTTTCTAGGGCACACACATTATTCCCCTCTTTATATTCATGACATATACAAAATCATTTGATTTATGTGTAACCCTTCATAAATGTCAAAAAGACTAGTCAATGACTCATTAATGCACTCATGGTTTTTTAGATTGTGTAGTGGGTATATGCAAATTTTGTTAAACCTATCAATTATTAATAACATTTATTCAGTCTTCCATGATGTCCACTAAACTTATTGATTTTTATCAATATAATGAGAGTTCACATGGAAACTATATCTTAGAATGGGTATCATTTTCCACCTACAAATAAAGGTTTTTGAGGTTACATTTCATGACACACCATAGAAAGTAATACTATGCTACCAAAATTCCTCCAAGGAGAGTTGAAACCATTATTCTTTTCACTTCACCATCTATGAGAGTTTATTGCACATTCCTACCCAATTTTTGGGTTAGAGAACATAAGGAGACAATGGACCCTCCCAAACCCAATCCCACAAACCTATTAATTCCATGCCATTTCCATGCCATGACATTGCAATGCCATTATCATGCCTTGCCAATCCATTCCATGGCATGCCATTACCATGCCATTTCTATTTCCATGCCATTGCCATTCCTTTCCATGCCATGCCATTGTCATACCTTTCCAAGCCATGCCATACCAGTTTCATGCCTTGCCTTTCCATTCCATGCCATGCCATGCCATTCCTTGCCTTTGCATGCATTTTCATGCAATGCCTTGCATTTACTTGTGATCCAGATGGATCTCAGTGGCCATCCACCTTTTGCACTGAATCACCATTTTGAGCTTTTGGTTTTGATAAATCACGATACTCACCCTTTTGATGGGAAATGTAATGTAATGTCATCTTCATATGTTAATTATAGCCATCATGTAATGATTTCCTAGTGGTCTTATGTGCATGCCCACAAAATAACATTAATGCACCAGATCCCAATAGAACTCCGCAGTTAAGCATGCTCAGGCTAGAGTAGTATTGGGATGGGTGACCGCTTGGGATGTCCTAGTGTTTTACATGCCTATGGCAATTTATAAACTTATTCCAATTTATCCAACATGCATCATGGGAATTGTTCTCCTCTCACTCTCTCATATATAATTGAGGTGAAGGAGGCCCTTTAAGTATCCAATGGAGTGTGATGTAAAGCTTGTTGTGTAAGAAGCATAACCAACATCTCTTTCCTTCAAAGATAGGCTACCCCATTCCTTTCAGAGATAGGCTACCCCATTCTACCAGTTTGTGTTATACAATGTTTTTCTATCTTATTTAGTAATAGAAGTTGGGTTTCACTGTATTTATGTGTTCTCTTCTATTTTTTTGTGTATTTCATTGTTATGTCTCGACTATATTTTTGTCTTCATGTCTTTCTCAAAATAATCTGGATCAGTGGTATCAAAGCAGTCTGCTCCTTGTTATTTATCAGAGCAGATCCCCAACAAGGTTAGGGTATAGAGATTTGGGTCTCGAGTTAGTTTCTCTTGAGGAAAACCTCTCTCTCTAGCCCAAGTGACCTCCCATCGCAGAAGAAAAGAGATATGATAGAGCGAGAGATCCTTTCAAGATGTTGCTCAAGGAATCTCTCGTGCGACAGAGGAACATGATGATGGGAAACTTTGCTCAGATCCTTAGATGATTATCGATGGCGGTGGATGAGGCATATTTGACAAGAATCCATTTCGCAAGTGTGACACCCTTCAAGGTATAAGTCAATTTTGATATCCCCTTATTTGAAGGCTAGATAGATGCAGATGCTCTAGAGAAATGGTTGAATCTACTAGAAGGTTATTACTCTATCCAAAAAATTTTCGACACTGAAAAGATGAACTTCAGAATCCTTAAATCCTTTCCCCATGTTAGAGCTTGGTGGGAATTTTACTCAGAGAGGTACACCGCGGATGAATCTAAACTATTTGGGAGAGAACCCACTTGGGCGTCCTTTGTAGATTCCCTAAAGGAGGAGTTCTAGCATGTTGAAAACTATGATGACCAATACATGACATGGAAAACTCTGTGTCAGAAAAGAGAGCAGATGGTGTCGGAGTACACCAACATCTTTCATACCTTGCACTCAAATCTAGGTATCAAAGACTTCGAGCGACACATGGTTTTGAAGTACAAAAATGGTCTACACATGTACATCCAAACAAAGATGGATTTCTTATAAATCTCCTCACTGGGAGCTGCTTATCGATATGCAGTCAAAATTGAGCAGAAATTCAAGCAAGAGGGTAAGTGGGACAAGCATGGAAAAGGAAACTCTAACTCACATAATGAAGAATAGAGAAAGTAAGGCCAACCTCAAGAGAGACAATCCCATATGTGGGAAAATAAGGGCAACGAGAAGTCTAAGAAAGACATTGGAAATGGTATGAGTTCCACAAAATCCCTTGGCACAAAACTGATGAATGTCACTCAATACAGTCATTTGGCCAAGCTCAAAGACAAAGAGCTGAACACCGACTTGGACCATGATTCGAAAAATAATTAAAGGAGACAGATCATTGATGCATAACCCACTGCTACTATTGTAACTACAATAATCCAACCATAAGAGATCATGAGGAGGGGGAGTGACTCTTCCATTCACATATGTGAGTGAAGGGGACCCCATTGCATTTTATTGTTGATAGAAAAAGCTAAAATAAGATCATCTCAATAGAGGTTGTCAAGTATTTGGATTTTACAACAACACCACACCTGCAACCACACAACATTGGGTGGATTTGCTAGGGTCAAGATCTTCGTGTCAGCCAGTAGTGTCGCCTATCCTATGACATCAAGCCCTTCAAGGATGAGGTATTGTGTGATGTTGTCCCACTGGAAGTCTGTGATTTTCTATTAGGCCAAACATATATGTGGAGGCATAATGTTCTGTATGAGTCTCGACCCCGTAGTGTCATTGTTACTATGGGGAGTCATTTATACAATATACCAGAGGTAGTTTCGACGATTGTCCCACCAAAACAATGGCACAAAGTAATCTCTCATACTGTAAAGTTTAGCGTCTTCACAATCTGACCAGAAGGTGAACATAAGGACATTGAAACCATTGTAGCCTCATCCCAAGAGCTTACTATTTGACTGATCCAGATTTAGGAGCAGAAAGAATTGATTAACAGATTGAATACAATAAACACAGAGATAGGAAGAATAACACAAATATCCAATGAACAATATCTTCTATTAAATAATGAAATAGGATGAAACTGTAAAGAGATGTGGATGCTACGTGCATCCATCTGATCAAAATGGATTACAATGAGGCTCCCTAGGCCCTTTTCATATTAATCATGAATGCCAAAACCCTAGACATCCAAAAACCTAACCCTAGAAGGTGAAACGCCAAAAGTCATGTGGGCCCTATGGGTAAGATGGTGTAATTTGGTACCTCAACTTCCTAGGGTCGTAACATTTGCATACAAACTTTGTTTTAGGCGCGTGATAGCCCGTTGGAAAGGTATTTCAAAGATATACACATTTTGTAGTTAGACTCTAACTTTGTCTACATTCTAACTATGGTGAGTAAAAAAAACAATGTTTAGGGCCCCAAAACAACCATGGAAGTACAACAAGATGTGCTGACATGAAAACATACAAAATAAGCTAGTTGGATTATGCGAGAGGCCACCCGTATCCACCTGGAGAATGTGTGAGGCTTCAGAAATCCCTAGAAGTGTAGAAATCAAAATTTTAAAACAATAAAGAAAGACGTGCTGAATCAAAAACATACATGAGGAGCTAGTTGTAATAGGTGGGTGGCCACCAATATCCACCTGGATCGATCCTCCCCCCTTAGGAAGAAATGGTCTCCATTGCGTTGAGTTCCCCCATCAGGTGAGGAAAATTCTACTGGATTTGGCCTCGGGTGAGCCACTTGCCTTGGTGTAGGAGTTGCCCTGCCTTGACAACCTGATAAAGATGGATCTACTGCTGGCGAGTGCCCTTGACTTTTGTGTCCACTATCTGATCAGTGGATTCTTGTTCCATGCAGTCAGGGTTGAGATATTTTGGTGTCAGTTGTTCGACGATCTCAAAGGTGTCCAATAATGGTGGAAAATATGGCCGAAGGAGGTCCACATTGAATAATGGATGCAGACCAAGGAAGGGTGGAGTGTTGAGCTCAAAATCATTTCTACCGACAACCTTGGTGATAATGTAAGGCCCATAATGAAGTGGGAGAAGCTTCCGATGGGGCCCGGTGAGACGTTCCTTCTGCAAATGTAACTAGACATTGTTGCCAACCTAAAACTGGTGTGGTACCTCATGTTTATCATGGCATTGATTGTACTTAGCATTGGATTTCTGTAAAATCTCCTGGACCTGTTGGTGGATGTGTTGAATCTACTTAGTGAATCTGGTGGTTTTGTCGATCGTAGACTCATCAGGGGAAGAGTCTGTCTGTGCGGTCACAAGAGGAAGTGCAACATAAATGGGTCCCATGGGTTGGAATCCTAGACCCACCTAAAATGGGATATGGCCGGTGGAACTATGGAGAGCCCTTTTGTAACTGTTCTGGACATATGGGAGACTCTTGTCTCACATGCGCAGGATGTGCACAATCATCCGATTGACGACCTCGGTTTGGCCATCGGTTTGGGGGTGGAAAGAAGTGGATTTTGTGAGCTTGGTGTCCAGCATAGACTAGAGACTTGACCAAAAGGTGTTGAGGAACCTGATGTATTGGTTGGAGATGATGGTTTGTGGTATCCCAAAGTGAACCCAAACTCGTTTGAAGAAGATCTTGGTAGTATATTCCGCTGTGACATTCTTGTTACAGGCTGTGAGGATGGCCATATTCGAAAACTGATCAATGACCACAAACACACAATCATTTTCCTGCTTGGTGGACAACAAACCAGACATGTAATCCATGGAGGTGGATTCCCATGGCTTCTCAGGAATAGGAAGAGGGGTGTATAAGCCTTGATTCTTGATGGATGGTTAGGGAATGGTGCAGGCAGTGCAAGATCTGATATACTTGCTGACATCCTGTTGAAGTTTTTTGCAATAAAAATGTTTCTAAAGAATGACCACAGTTTTCTCGACGCCAAAATGTCCTGCCACCCGATTGTAGTGGGCTTCCACAATCAGCTTTGCATGCTCGCTTGTAGGAACACAAATATGGCCCAGGTGGCATAAGAGTCTGTCCTGAATGTGAAAATCAGTGGCAGTGGCACCTGTTCCCAAGAGATGATGTGTGGTGGTGAAGTCCGAATCTTGTTGGTGAAGTTGGGGCCACTCCGATGTTTCATGTCCACAGGAATGAAGCACAATGGTGAGTGCAGCCACAGGAGGCCGACTTGGGTAGTCAACGACACGATTGGAGATACATGTCTTATACTTGATGTTGCGATGGAACTTCTACAAGTAGGTGGACCACTTCGGATGGTGTTCGTTTTGCAATTGCCCCTGTGTCTGTATAAACTACAGAGGCTTGTGATCAATGTGTATGATCGTCTCTTTCCCCAGAATGTAATTTTTCCATTGATGACAGGCTTGTACAATGGAATACATTTCCTTTTCATAGGTGGGGTATTTCCAGACAGTATCAGAGAGTGTCTTACTATGGTACACCACCGAATTCCCATGATGAGTGAGAACTGCACCCACAACATAGTTAGATGCATCAGTCTCAATCTCAAATGGTTGTTGCATATTGGGTAAGGAGAGTACTGGAGCTGAGCACAAACGATGATTCAGATATTCGAATGCTCATTGTTGCTCCTTCCCCCACACAAACTTGGCCCTACCACTACCCTTGTTCACTTGGCTGAGGGCCCATGCAATATGGGAGAATCCCAACACGAACCGTCGGTAAAAATTGGCTAGTCCCAATAAGCTCCGAAGATCGGTCAGTATGGTCGGGGCTAGACAGTCACAGATGACTTGGATCTTAGCTGGATCAACATGTACCCCATGCTCATCAATAATGTAGCCCATGTATTGGACCCTTTTCATGCCAAAAGAGAATTTTTCCAAGTTGGCATAAATCTTGTGTTGTCGCAGAGTGCTCAAAACCTACTAAATATGCCGCATGTGATCCTCCCATGTTCTTTTGAAGATGAGGATGTCATCCAAATATACTACCACAAAGGAGTTGGTGGAGGGTCTCAATACATCATCCATCAACCTCATGAAAGTGGCTGGTGCATTTGTTAAGCCAAAGGGCATGACTAGCCATTTGTAGAGACCTTTTGTAGACTTGAAGGTTGTCTTCCAGACATCATTTGGTTCGATGGGAACTTGGTGGTAGCTAGACTTCAGGTCAATCTTTTTGAAGAAATTTCCCCCCTTGAATTGGTCAAGAAGGTCATCAATCCTGGGAATGCAATAGCGGTTCCTTGCTATGATTTTTTTAAGGCTCTGGAATCAATGCAGAGTCACCAAGTCCCATCCTTCTTCTGCACCAGTACAATCGGGCTTCCTCAATAGGAGGAGTTGGGTATGATTTGCTCCTTTTGAAGAATCTCTTGGATATGACACCTGATTTTTTCATTCTCCATCAACGAGCACCGATATACTGGTCCATTAGGTAGAGGTGCGTCGGGGGTCATATCAATTGGATGCTTGACATGGCAATGTGTCGGTACCCATGTAGGTGAGACGAAGATGTCCTTGTATTCTTCCACGATCCCATCCACTTGCTTCTTCTGCAAATAGAAGCATTGTGTAGAGGCCATGGATGTGGTGGTGACCTTATTCTTACTGTGAGCACAAATCACAAAGAAGATGAACTTCCCATCTGTTATATGACCTTATTGCATTGCTTAGTAGAGATTAAAGAAATAGCAGTAGGCGGTGCTACCTCTAGGATCCTGTACATTGTCTACCCAAAGTAATAATAACATTGCAGGGTCTAGACTCATACACAACATGATGCTTCCAAAAATATGGTTTTCCTAAAAGAACATCACAAACTTCAAGGGGAGCAATATAACAGAGTACATCATCTTTGATAGGCTTGATACCCTAGGGCAGACGATATTGTTGGTTGACACAAATATCTCTTCCTTGAAAAATCTAGCCGATGGTGTAGGGATGTGGGTGCATTGTTGTTGGCAAGTTTAGATGCTTGAGGACCTCTGCTAAAATCAGGTTCTTTTGACTACCTCTTTCGACAATGAAATGAATCAGAGCCCCCTTGACCCACATATACAAGTGAAAGAGGCGTTCCCCTTCCTTTGGTTCTTCTAGTTTGCTTGGCCAGACTTTGGTGGTAGCGACCATGGCACTAGGTTCAACATCGATAATCTACTTCCCTCCTTGAGGATTTGACTCAGAATCAGAATCAACCTCTGTTTCAGAAGCCTTCATCTTGGCCACGAGGGACTTCTTGGAGCGACATATGTTGGTGTTGTGCCAAGGATTTTTATGGTACTCACACCATTTTCCCGTGTCCTTATTCGTCTTCTTGTTTCCCTTCTTGTGTTGCGGCTTGGAAATATTGTCATGAGGGTGACCATCTCGACTTGGTCCCTTACTGTGTGGGTTGGGGTTTCCTTTTCCGTGCTTCGACTGTGAGGGGTTGCAGATCCAAACTCTCACAGTTTTTGCTTAAATTTTTACTTGATCTTGACAGCATACCTATAATTCGTTCCCAATGAGGCGATGTACATGAACTCCATTTCTGTTTGAATGTATCTATGCAAACAATTTCAGTATTTGAGCACCATATGATGCTCAGAATCTTTGACACCTAATTTGGTGCGTAGGGTATGGAAATTATTATTGAAGTCTAGTCCCTTTCTTAACATAGGATGGTCCATCTGGTGTACTGGTTCTCGTAGCTTCCAACATGATAGTATTGTTCTTTAATGGCATCCCGAAAGGAATCCCATGTAGGGGCCACCACAAAAATTGCAGATTCCTCCATGACCCTTTTCTCAGAGTAAGTATCCCACTAGTCTTTAACATGGGGAATGAACTTGAGGAGTGCAAATGTGATGTTTACCCTATCGGAAAAAATGTGGGTTGAAAGATATCCTTCGAGAAGATTCAACCATTTATCTACAACATCCGCATTTATCAGTCCTTCAAATAATGGAATATAAAAATTTACCTGTACCTTGACGGGGGTTTCATGGATGCTTGATGAATATGCTTCTCTCATGGGCAACCGTCAAAGGATCTGCGCAAAGTTGTCCATCATTTCGTTCCTTTGTCACACGAGGGATTCCTCGAGCAACATTTTAATAGGTCTCCTACTCCATCATCTTTCTTTTCGTCTCCCATGGGTTGTTTTCGGGCTCGGCATGACCGATATGGTAATGGCTTGATTGGTTCGAGTCCCAACTTCTTGAACCCACACCTTGTCGGGGAAATGCATGAAGAAAAACAAATTAAGAGAAGACCGCTCTGATACCACTGATACATATTTAGGAGAAGAATGAACTGATTAACAAACTGAATACAATAAACACAGAGATATGAATAATAACCAAAATATCTAGTGAACAATATCTTCTATTAAATAATGAAATAGGCTGAAACTATAAAACTGCAGAACTAAAACTTGCTCGAATGGTTGTAGATATCTCTGAGAAGAAATTTGGATGCTACATGCATCCGTCTGAGCATAATGGATTACAATGAGGCTCCATAGGCCCTTTTCATATTAATCATTAATTCCAAAACCCTAGACATCCAAAAACCTAATCCTAGAAGGTGAAATGACAAAATAAACGTGGGCCCTATGGGTAACTTAGTGTAATTTGGTACCTCAACTTCCTACGGTTGTAACATTTTCATACGACCTCCTTTTTAGGTGCGTGATAGCCCGTTGGAAAGGTCTTTCAGATATCTACACATTCTGCTATCAAAATCTGACTGCATCTATAGTATGACTGTGAAGAGGAAAAAAAAACAATGTTTAGGGCCCCAAAATATCCCTGGAAGTACAACAAGATGTGATGACATGAAAACATGCAAAATAAGCCAGTTGGATTAGGCGAGAGGCCACTCGTATCCACCTAGAGAATGTGTGAGGCTTCAGACAACCCCAAAAGTGTAGAACTCACAATTATAAAGCAGTACAAAAAGACGTGCTGAATAAAAAACGGACATGAGGAACCAGTTGGAATAGGTGGGTGGCCACCAATATCCACCTGGATCATCGACATAAGCAGATCGACAAGATTGTAGAAGAGTACCAAGATGTTCTTGTTGCATCTATGGGGGTTCCTCCACACTGCCCAATCAAGCAAGGTCATAGCATAAACCTTCATACTCTTCATGCTACATCTTTACCAACAAAGTACTCCCACACTTAGGTAGATCATGCATATAGATTGGTTGAACGGTTCCAACCCCTCCAACAACAGGTCCATGACAACCTTCAACAAGCTAAGCAAGACAAATTATTCATCAAGGCAAGAAACACTTGAAGCTTAAGATCTAGCAGAAGTCGAGTCCATGTCTCCCAAGGGAACTTGAAGCAATGGGGACCATTGCTTCCTAAGGGGGGAGGAATGATCCAGATGGATCTCGGTGGCCATCCACCTTTTCCACTGAATCACCATTTTGAGCCTGTGGTTTTGATAAACCATGATATTCACCCTTTTGATGCGGAATGGAATGTAATGTCATATTCATTTGTTAATTATAGACATAATGTAATGATTTCCTAGTGGTCTTATGTACATGCCTACAACATAGTGTTAATGCACTAGATCCCAATAGAACTCCACAGTTAAGCGCACTTAGGATAGAGTAGTACTAGGATGGGTGACCACCCATGAAGTCCTAGTGTTTTACATGCCTACGAAATTTTATAAACTTAGTCCAATTTATACCACATGCGTCATGGAAATTGTTCTCCTCTCACTCTCTCATATATAATTGAGGTGAAGGAGGCCCTTTAAGCATGCAATTGAGTGTGATGTAAATCTTGTTGCATATGAATCATAACCAACATCTCTTTCCTTTCAGAGATAGGCTACCCCATTCTGCCAGTTTGTGTTCTACAATGTTTTTCTATCTTATTCAGTAATAGAAGTTGGTTTCACTATATTTCTGTGTTCTCTTCTATTTTTTTGTGTATTTCGTTGTTAAATCTTGGTTATATTTATGTCTTCATGTCATTCTCAAAATAATTTGGATCAACTTGCCATTCCATGCCATTCCTTTCCTTGCCATGCCTTACCATGCAATTCCTTGCCTTGCCATGCCATTCCATACGGTCTTGCTTTCCATTGCCATGCCTTGCCATGCCATGCCATGCCTTGCCTTGCCATGCCATGTCATGCCTTTCCTTTTCATTCCATGCCATTCTGTGCCTTTCCTTGCCATGCCATGCCTTTCCATGCCATGCCTTGCCATGCCATGCCTTTCCATGCCATGACTTTCCATGCCATTCCTTGCCTTGTCATGCCTTGCCTTCCATTTCCAAGCCATGCATTTCCTTCCATTTCCATGCCATGTCATGCCTTTCCAAGCCATGTCATTCCATTCCATTCCATTCCATTCCATTTCCATGCCATGTCATTTCCATGCCATTCCATTTCCATTATGTTTCCATGCCTTTCCATGCCATGCCATGCCATTTCCATGACAATGCTATGTCATTCCAAGCCATGCCATTGGCATTCCATTGACATTTCCATGGATTGCCTTTCCTTGGCATGCCATGCCATGCCATGCCTTTCCTTTACATGCCTTTTCATGCCATGCCTTGAATTTTCTTTCCATTCCATTCCTTTCCTTGCCATGCCATGCCATTCCTTGCCATGCCATGCCTTGAATTGCATTGCATTTCCTTGCCTTTCCTTTCCTTTCCTTTCCTTATCATGCCATGCCATGTATTGGATTTTAATGACTCACATTTCATTTCCTTTCCATGCCATGCATTTCCTTGCCTTTCCATGCCATGCCATGCCATGCCATGCCTTGCATTGCCTTGCCTTTCCATGCCATGCCATGCCCTGAAATGCCATGCCATTTCCATGTCAATGCCAATGCTATGCCTTTCCAAGCCATGCCATGCCATGCCATGCCATTCCTTGCCTTTTCATGTCTTGCCTTGCCTTGTTATGGTATGGTATGGTATGGTATTCCTTGCCTTGGTATGGTATGGTATGGTAGTGTTGGCCTGGTATATATGGTATGGTATGGTATGGTATGCCTTGCCTTTCCAAGCCATGGTATGCTATGGTATGCCTTGTCTTTCCTTGCCATGGTATGGTATGGTATGTCTTTCCTTTCCATGGTATGGTATGGTATGCCTTTCCTTTCCATGCCATAGTATCGTATGGTATGGTATACCTTGTCTTGCCATGCCATGGTATGGTATAGTATGGTATGGTATGGTATGCATTTCCTTTCCTTTCCTTTCCATGGTATGGTATGGTATGGTATGCCTTGACTTTCCATGCCATAGTATGGTATGGTATGATATGACTTGCCTTGCCATGCCATGGTATGGTATGGTATGCCTTTCCTTGCCATGGTATGGTATGGTATGTCATGCCTTGTAAGGCAAGAAAAGTGAAGGCAAGGTATGAAATATATGCAAGTGAAGGCAAGGAAAGTGAAGGAAAGGTATGCCATACGTTTCCTTCCCATGACATGCCATGCCTTTCCTTTCCTTTACTTCACTTTCCATGCCATGTCATGCATTGCCTTGCATTCACTTACCATGCCATGCCTCCCCATGCCTTTCCTTTCCATGCCATTCCATGCCATTCCTTTCATTTACTTCACTAGCCATGCCATGCCTTGCCTTGCCATGCCATGCCTTTCCATTCCATGCCTTGCCTTTCCATGCAATTCCTTTCCATACCATGCCATTTCCATGCCAATGTTATGCCTTTCCATGCTATTCCTTACCTTAGCATGCTTTTCCTTTTCCTTTGCCTTTCCATTCCTTTCCTTTGCATGCCTTTTCCTTACCTTTCCTTTCCATGCCTTGGCTTGCCATGGTATGGTATGGTATGACTTTCCTTTCCATGGTATGGTATGCCTTGCCTTTCCTTGCCATGGTATGGTATGGTATGGTATGGTATTCCTTGCCTTTCCATGACATGGTATGGTATGGTATGCCTTTCCTTTCCTTTCTATGCCATGGTATGGTATAGTATGCCTTGCCTTTCCTTGCCATGGTATGGTATGGTATGCCTTGCCTTGCCATGGTATGGTATAGTATGGTATGCATTGAAAGGCAAGGAAAGTGAAGGCAAGGTATGCAAGGTATGCAAGGCAAGGAAATGCAAGTGAAGGCAATGCAAGTGAAGGAAAGGAAAGTGAAGGCAATGTATGCAAGGTATGCAAGGAAAGGAAAGTAAAGTGAAGGCAAGGCAAGTGAAGGCAAGGTATGTAAGGTATGCAAGGCGAGGCAAGACAAGTGAAGGCAAGGAAAGTGAAGACAAGACAAGTGAAGGCAAGGTATGCCATGTCTTGCCTTGCCACGCCACGCCATGCCATGCCATGCCTTTCATTTCCACGCCATGTGTTGCCTTTCCTTCACTTTCCATGCCTTTCCATGCCATGCCTTTCCTTTCCATGACATACCATGCCATGCCTTGCATTTCCTTCACTTTCCATGCCATGACTTTCCATTCCATGCCATGCCATGCCTTTCCATGCGATGCATTTCCTTGCCTTCACTTTCCATGCCTTTCCATGCAAGGCAAGTGAAGGCAAGGTATGCAAGGTATGCAAGGAAAGGAAATTCAAGTGAACGAAAGGAAAGTGAAGGAAAGTCAAGTGAAGGCAAGTTATGCGAGGTATGCACGGCAAGGCAAGTCAAGTCAATGCAAGGCAGGTGAAGGAAAGGTATGCAAGGTATGAAAAGCAAGACAAGACAAGTGAAGGCAAGGCAAGTGAAGGAAAGGTATTCTATGCCTTGCCTTGCCATGTCATGCCATGCCATGCCTTGCCTTTCCATGCCATGCCATGGCTTTCTTTCAATTTCCATGAATTTCCATGCCATGCATTGCCTTGCCTTCACTTTCCATGCCATGCCTTCCCATGCCTTTCCTTGCCTTTCCATGCCATGCCATGCCTTGCATTTCCTTCACTTGACATACCATGATTTTCCATGCCATTCATTTCGATACCATGCCATTTCATGCCTTTCCTTTCCATGCCATGCATTTCCTTGCCTTTCCATGCTATGCCTTGCCTTTCCATGCCATGCCATGCCATGCCTTACATTTCCTTCACTTTCCATGCCATGCCTTGCCTTGCCTTGCCATGCCATGCCTTTCCATGCCATGCCTTTCCATGCCATGCATTTCCTTTCCATCCCATTCCTTGCCTTGCCTTTCCATGCCATACCTTGCCTTGCCATGCCATGACATTCCTTTCCTTCACTTGTCATTCCTTGCCTTTCCATGCCATTCCTTGCCATACCATGCCTTTCCATGCCATGCCTTGCCTTTCCTTCACTTGCCATGACATGCCATGCCATTCCTTGCCTAAATGAACAAGTTTAATACATAAATAATTCTTGTAGTAAATGAACAAGTTTAATACGTAAAAATTACAATCAAAGGATTCATTAAGCATGTAATTATACAAATTGTTATCCAATATATCTTAGATAAAAATACTTGCATGAGAATTTCAATGTCATAACATAAGCTCTCTTTATTAATATGTATAAGGTATCTTCATAGTTTTCAAACATGAATTATCATAATTAATAGGATTTACCTAGACCTAGACCTACACATACACCTAGACCTAGACCTAGACCTAGGCCTTTCCTTTCCTTGCAATGTCATGCCATGATTAGCCTTGTCATGGTTTTCCTTCGATTTCCTTGCCTTGCCTTGCATTTCCTTTCCTTTCCTTGAATTTCCATAACAACATGTCCTTGAATGTCTTGATGAGGCAAGTTTAAACTCGTGATAAAACTCAAATTGGGACTCAGACAAATGAACCATCAATTGCATTGGATTTGGAGCACTGTGTTTCATCTAGTGGGGCCCCTTCACTGTCATTTTGTCGACTGAAAAACCGTTTGTTGGAGCATCTCCGACACTAGGGTTTTTCTCAATTAGGCATAGTGCAATTTGTGGGGAATTTGTGGGTAGCTTAGTCACGTGGGACTTGGCCAAAACAAATTGTGGGAGATTTCATAACTCCGTTATGTTGCTCTGTTTAAATTTTATGCCCTCGGACCAAATTGGCCACATGTCCCTAAATGGATTGAGTAGTCAAGTTGAAACTCAAGATAAAACTCAAACCAGGGATCAGACGGATGAAACATCAGTTGCATTGGATTCACAACATCGTGTTTCATCTAGTGGGGCCCCTCCACTATCATTCCGTCGACCAGAAAACCGTTTGTTGGAGTATCTCCTGCACTAGGGTTTTTGTCAGTGCTTATTAAATTTTTTTGACAATTTAACATCTTGTTAGGCTAGACATGACATGAAAACTAAAGGCATGGAAAGGCATGGCAAGTGAATGCATGGAAAGTGAAGGTATGGAAAGTGAAGGCAGGGTATGGTGTAATGATCCCAAGCCAAATTATTTCTTGGAATCACTAACTACTACTAATTTATTGAGTTATTAAGTGCATACAAGATTCATCAACACATGGAGATCACAATATATTCAAGATGTAGAAGCACAAGCAAAGATCTGACCTTTTTATTATGAGCAATGTAAGATCAATACAATAGATGGAAAATCTGGCATAAACCTCAGATGGCCATACAAGAAATAGATATGAGCTGCTACAAAATGCTCCCGACAATACAAAATAAACCTCCAAAGGCTGGATATACAATGAAGACTGAATCAAGCAGATCTGAGCCATACTAATGCTCAACCTCCAAGCTGGAAAGTGCCATGTCCTGCTAGAATGTTGAAGCCCTCAATAATTCTACCCTGCTACTAAAAGTGTCCAATCATCTCGAGAAATATGCCAAATGATAGATCGGGCAACTGTAAGGACAACCCATATGTCCAAATTCCCAAATCCACTCTGAAACCCCGTAGATCTAAATTTCCCACTGAATGGGGTGCCCCACTGGATGACTGAAACACTAGTTGGTTCATCCTTGATGAAGGAGGCCTCCAATTTCTCTAAAACTCTCCAAGAATATAGATCGGGCTATGAGAATCCCGTGGGAGAAGTTTCAGACTTAGATCTCAAGCAGATCTCCCTAGATCTAAGTTTTACTAAATTACAGGACGTCCCCTATGTCTCCAAGACATCCCAATCTGCAGACAAATGTAGAATGATGATAACCCTCCAGAAAATCCCTCAAACTGATAGTCCTTCCCCTGCAAACAAAACCCAACTGTCGGAATGGCCCCAGGCCCTCAGGATAAGCTGGATCGAACCTCCCTCCAGATGATGGTGCGCCCTTGCTAGAAACACAAGAACAATACGACTTGCTACCTTCTGATGTGCTAGATGGAGATGGGCTGAGACTAGAATGGTGTGGAGGAGTCTTTCATCCCTGAGACCAAGCTGCTGAACAAGGTGAGTGGATATTTCACCACTGAGTTGCTCACAAGGGTTTGTACAGCAAAACCCCCAAACTAAATGCTCAAGAGCAATAGCAAATGCTAATCCAAAAGTAGAATGAGTAATAGGTGCACCCCAACCTCTTACTTATACTTTTCCTTCTAATTCTCTGTTGAGTTAGGTTAACTCCCAGGGTTAATCTTCTATTCTTTTGTTGAGTTATCTTTTACTCCTTTATCCTTTTCCTTTCTTAAGT
>ML784805.1:51259-72535 GCA_009831015.1 Picea engelmannii
AAGTCAACTTAAAAATATAACTTTTAACTTCTTGACTTTCCCCCCTTCAGTGTGAGACTATGACCTAGTGGGGGTGCCCAGGCCACTGAGTCTCCTCATCACCTCTCTAAGAGGTGGGGGACATTACATATGGGAAGACAATGCAAGTGAAGGCAAGGCAAGTGAAGGAATGACATGGCATGGCAAGAAAAGACAAGGCATGGAAAGGAAATGTAAGGAAAGGAAAGTGAAGGGAAGAAAAGGCATGGAAAGGCAAGGCAAGGAAAGACATGGAAAGGAAAAGCAAGACATGGAAAGGAAATGAAAGTGAAGGCATGGTAAGGGAAGGCAAGTGAAGTCATGGCATGGCATGGCATGGAAAAAAAATGCAAGTAAAGGCAAGTGAAGGAAAGTGAAGGCAAGTGAAGGAAATGAAAGTGAAGGCATGTCATGGCATGGAAAGAGAAGACAAGGCATGGAAATACAATGCAAGGAAAGACATGTGAAGGAAAGTGAAGGCATGGTAAGTGAAGGAAAGTGAATGCAATTGAAGGCAAGGCAAGGCAAGTGAAGGGATGAAAAGTGAAGGTAAGGCAAGGAAAGTGAAGGCATGGAAAATGAAGGTAAGGAAAGTGAAGGCATGGAAAGTGAAGGAAAGGAAAGGAAAGTGAAGGCATGGCATGACATGGCAAGGAAAAGAAAGACATGGAAAGACAATTCAAGTGAAGGCATGGAAAGTGAAGGTAAGACAAGTGATGACATGTAATGTGATGGAAAGGCAAGTGAAGGCATGAAAAGGAAAGTGAAGGCATGGAAAGTGAAGTCAAGTTAAGGAAAGTGAAGGAATGACAAGTGAAAACAAGGCAAGTGAAGGAAATTAAAGGCATGGAAAGTGAAAAAAAGGAAAGTGAAGTCATGGCATGGCAAGTGATTCAGGCAATTGAATGCAAGGAAAGGCAAGTGAAGGCATGGCAAGGCAAGGCATGGAAAGTGAAGGTAAGGCAAGTGAAGGCATGGAAAGTGAAGGAAAGGAAAGTGAAGGCAAGTGAAGGCATGGAAAGTGAAGGTAAGGCAAGTTAAAGCAAGGCAAGTGAAGGCAAGTGAAGGCATGGAGTGAAGGTAAGGAAATTCAAGGCATGGAAAGTGAAAGAAAGGAAAGTTAAGGAAAGTGAAGGAATGTGAAGGGATGGTAAGTGAAGGAAAGGAATGTGAAGGAAAGTGAAGGAAATTGAAGGCAAGGAAAGGTAAGTGAAGGCATGACATGGTATGGCAAGGAAAGTAAAGGCATGGAAATACAATTCAAGTGAGGGCATGGAAAGTGAAGGTAAGGAAAGGAAAGTGAAGGCATGACAAGTGAATGAAAGGAAAGTGAAGGAAAGGCAAGGCAAGTGAAGGCAATGAAAGTGAAGGACCACAGAAGCAAGAGAGTTTTCTCGTCCATATTTCAACTATTTCATTTTATGATGTTCTAACTAAATGGAATCCATGAGTGTCCTGGATTATTTTTCATTCATACCACTGTGATCAATATATATCGACCAACTCCCCAAAAATATCTATGTACATGTGTTTTCCTATGCGATTGGTCTTCACGGGTTCCCGTTCCCTCTCCCATTACTGAAGAACACCATTCAACAATGGATTTCACATCTCAAATGAGAGAAGAAGTTGTGATGTATTATACCTAGGGAGGTAATATGTGGTACCTAGGGAGGTACCTAATGGGAATGTGGTTATGTATTATTAGTGGAAGTCATTTAATATATGAGAATGTGGTCATTCAATGTAAGGTGGACTAGATCTACTATATTAATAAAGATCCACTATGGTAGTTAGATGTAATAAATGTGAGAAGAATCTATAGAAGGTTCCTAGGGTATAGAGAGAGATATATAAATAGGTGTAATAAATGTAATGAAATATAATGAAGAATATTGTGATTGTACAAGCAAAGATTGCTTGACAAGTTTTATCACCTCAAGGGTTTTGTCTACATCTTGTGTTCATGTTATGGTGAATGTTTTGGTTTATTATTGTTGCTATTATGGTTATTTCTGAAGTATATTGGTAGATATATTCAGACACCTAACAATTGGTATCAGAGCAATTTCCTTGGCCAAAGGAGGGGAGAATTGTTTGGGTCTTTTTGCATATTTTTTCTTGGAAAAAATAGGGCGGCGCAATTCAGGTTCATATCTAAACATTTTGAGCATAATTTGGCCAAAATATTTGGATATTTGAATTCCTCTTGGAAAAATACCCAATTTCAAAAAAACAATCAGTTGAAACGGAGTCTGAGAAGTAAAGTTATGTGCATTTTAAATTCGACCATTTTTTTCAGGGTTTTTCCAAAAAAAGCCGCGATTTTCTACCGTAAACTATTTTTAAACCCTAGTTTTTGTTGTAGATTTCTTTCAATAATGATGCATTTTAATGTCAGATATGATGGCCCTAGTATTGAATATTACATCAAAATTATAAACTCATCATGTGGATTCCTATGGAAAAATGGACTATTGATAAATTTAAGGGATGATGCTCTTAACTGCTGGTTTGAAGTTAAACTTGAAGATATTTATGCACTTTCACATAAAGAATATGAATTTTTTTTTTTAGACAAGTGGTCTTGTTCCAAGAGTAAGGATAAAGAATGCACTAAGGGTTTATTTTCAAGTAACAAATATATATTACATGTTCATGGTTGTATTCATAAAGAAAATGTCAATGTTTGTATTAACCCTAGTTGCCAACACAATTTTATCAATGTTCAGTTGGTTAATAGATTGCACGTTCCTGAAAAGAATATTCAAAGCATAAAGGCCGAGGGTGAAAATATTCAATTTTTTAAATATTTGAAGCTTACCATGGATAAATATGTGTTGCATTCATACTTTCATGATATAGATACGGGTGAGGTGGATATTGTTTTGGGATATCCTTGGATGGATTCAGTTGGTACAATTAATATTAATGTGCAAAATAAGTTTTTGAAGTTGTGGTACAAGAAAAAGAAAATCACATTGTAGGATGTGTCTCTTAATAAGAAATATGGGCTCACAGAGGCTAGCAAATAAGTTATTGTCAAGTCTGAAGTTGAATCGGGGGCAGAGTCTACAGAAGGAGATGAAGCAAAACCACAGGAAGGACACAGTCAAGAAGCTAAGGAGGTCATTGAATCAAAGGAACAATCTGGTGCATATTTGAAGGAAAAAAAACAGATTCCTACAGTTGTTGTATATCACCATCCACATCATATAGAGACACAACAATCATCCAGGAAAGGGCATGAAAATCAACACTTTTATGCACCAACAAGGAACCAGAAAGGAAACCAATCAAGAGAAGGTGCATGGATGAATCGTAGCACTACAAGAAGAGATTGGGCTATAGAAACAATCCCATGGCAACCTCAACATGACGCAGAGCAAGATCATGGTGGCAAGGAAACATATGGACATCATGTTCTACTTCCATTGGGGTGGATGTGTTATCACATAGGGTTTTCAAGAGTCGTATGGGTCTGTTGTGAATAACTAAGTTTGTATCCTTTCCCTGTCTTTCTCTCTTTCGCAGGCCGTGTCTTAAAGTTTTTCCTTCGACTGGTAAAGTCAGTTTTGTTCTCCCCTTTTTGTTTAAAAGACCTAGTTTTCCTTGATGTCTTACTTGAAAAAGTCTCATCCTGAAGCCTTTATGTTTTCCTCTAAAGATGAACACCCATCTCCTTTTGTTTCAATCACCCATCTCGCTATTTTCCCAAGACCCTATCCAGTCATCCAAGTCTTTGTTTACACAGGCTGCAGCCGCAGGCTGAAAGAGCGACACTCAGAGTGGTCCGTTCTGGACCCGAATCAAGTAAAAAGGTAGGTTCAACTTTCAACGACGGGAATTCCATGTGGAGTTTAGATTAGCGGCTCGCGGGCGTTCAGAATCTTAAATTTGCGCGAAGTATAGCGCCGGAGCAAAAGGCCCGAAGAGAGAATGAGCCATTGATATTTAAAGGGATAGGTGGTCGTTGATCCAAGTGTTCGGGGAAATAATCTTCTAGAGTTTCGAAGTGAGAAGTTTGTGGAATTCCTGAAGAGTCGAAGCCCGGATTCTTGAAATAATCTAGGCCATCAAAATTTGAGGATGCATGGAGGTAGATCCCTCGCTTCAGAGTTCGACGCTCCAAAGAATTGTGGGAGTTAAACATTGCAAAGTGTCGAGGTGGCCAAAGTCCTGAAGTGCCTGAAGTCTCGAAGGCCCGAAGTGAATCTGATTCATTGATCAACAAGATCCACGTGTCAATATATCGACAATTCTGGGTAAAAGTGCATGGAAGAGTAAGGGATATTTGAGATTTGGTTTTCCTGGAGCCTAGAGACCCAAAGTGGATCTTGACCGTCCAAATCTAGAATGCCATGCGTCATCAGAGCTATCACTCCATGAGTTTTACTTTGGGAGTTTTAAAATGAGAAAAGTGCCGAAGTCCCGAAGGCCTCGAAGTCTTAAAGACCCGAAGGTCCAAAGTCCCGAAGCCTGAAATCAACAGGAGCCATCCGGTTCAAGGGGATGCGTGGCACCATATCCGAGAATTCGTGAATTGAAGGTTTTAGCATGGAGCATGATGTAAGTTTGTGAAGGATGAAATCCCGAAGCGCCTTTGGATATGAGTGCCAAGTTATGTCCTGAGGTCGCATGCAGGATGGAACGATGGAGAGGAACTGCGCTAAAGGCCGAAAGTGCATGTATTGGTCACATAAGAAGATTTGCATGGCCTCAAGGCACCAGGATTGACTCGAAGAAGTTGTGGGCACCGCCTGGAACATTCATGGGTGTCATACCTCGTCCCGATCCCTATGGAGGTAGTTAATGGAAATGGGGGCAACAGTTGAGACCTCATCTCACCCCATAAATGGAAAGCATATTGAGAATGGCCGCGGGGGTATATTGTCAATCTGAAGTTTCCTGAGGGACAAAGTTTCCTACAAAGAACATAATTAAGTTGGGCTCGCATCTGACATAAGAAGGCCTGCATAGGCTGACAGAGTAGGTGCCGACTAGAAACTTTGAATGTAGGGGTATGATCACATTCCTGGTGGTTGCAACATTTTTAGTATATATAGGCTGTTTTGATATTTTGTTAAGGTGGAATGGTTGAGCTAGAATCATTGCTATTGTAATATTTTGATGAAGAACACTGGTTCTTTGGTTATGTCTTGATTTGAGACTTCTTTATTAATCTAAGTCAGCTTTCTTACTCCATATTATTTTCCTCTGATACTGAGAGAGTTCATGATTGGCTGATTCACATGGATTGTTGTGACTGTATTATGATGAATGTTTGATTATAATGCTGTTATGATTTCTTTCAGTTTCCTTGAAATTTGAATCCAAGAGGATCTTGTGTTTAATTTTTTCTTCCTTAGGTAGCTCAAAGGCTTGATGTTCACGACAAAACTCTACACTTTTCTCACCAAAGTCTTCCTCCTACTCACCTTTACTCCAACTTACTAACTGAAGTTGATCCAAGACCTCAATTGGTTGCGCATACCAGTCCAGATTTCTGACTTAGAACGTTATTTTCATTGAATCTTCTCTATTTGGCCTCTTAAAGCTCATTTGCATTTACTTTATAAATTGATGGGTATTGGGTTTACCTTGTATGTAATCCGAGGGTGACTTCTAGTGCTAACTTTTCTTGGCGCTGTTGTCGAGGAACGAATTGAAGACATTTCCCTGGGATAGAATGACAAAGAGATTCTGATTCTAAAGGTGCATCAGATATCATAACCATTGAAGATTGCAGTTTGCACTTGGAAACTCCACAATCAAAGAATCCACCGGGGAGGACCCTGTTGATAGAAAAATGACCATATCGAAGGGGAAGACCAGGTATCAGTTTATGAGATTTCTTCATGAAATCCTATTTTTCTTTATCAACTCATTTCTCTCTTTCCCTTTACATATAAAAGGGATTATCCTCTACTTTTTCTATTCAGATGATAATAAGCCTTCCTTTATTTATCCATCCTTGGAAGAAGAAGACATGCCCTCTTCTTGTGTTGTAGATGCTGATCTTGTGTCTTCTCCTCATCCTATTCATAAAAGTGAGATTTGTATTAGATTTCCTCGTGAAATTGATCACCCTTGTAGCCTTGAGGGGGTTGAAAATGATTCAAATCCTTCTTAGATCTCATTGCCTTCCATTATTACTACCGAGCCTATCCATCTTCTTGTTAAACCTCATTTTCAACCCACCAGTTTTCAAGCTAAGATTAGAGACAAGATGTTTAAACCTTTAAGGATGCCACTTGACCTTCATCCTTATCCTCTTTATTCCTTTGAGTGTATTCCTCAGTTTTCTGGGGAGGATCATGTTACAGATAAGAGGCACTTGGAGGCTTTTGAGAACTTTGTTGATCAGTTTGAGATTTTTCATGAGGATGTTACCATGAGGTTGTTCTCACATTCTTTGTCTAGAGATGTTGCTGTGTGGTTTAAATGTTTGGGAGCTGGTTTTGTTGGTTCTTGGATCAAGCTATGCAAAGGTTTTTTAAAGTGTTGGGGTGAGAACAAGTCCCTTGATCAGTACTAGTTTGAGTTTAATGAATTGAAGAGAGGGAAAGAGAAATCCTTGGCTATCTTCAACAAGATGTTTTACAGTGTTTATCATAGTATGCTTGTGGAGATCATACCCACAAAGACTACTGCCAAGGTGTACTATGCCATGGCTCAACATCCAGAGCTTGTCCTTCTCCCGAGAGAAAGGAAATATTCATCCTTAAGACACATGTTTGAAGATGCTAAATAAGTCGAAGAGAACATAATTTATAGAAGGGGGGTTCGTATGCAATCATGTCCTGAATAATTGTATGTGCATAAGCAAAAAGAATGTCGGTATGTTTCAGATTCCGAGCAAGAGGACAATGAGTATAATTCAGATATGGAACAACAACGAGGAAGTGGGTGTGATTCACATTTGGAATCGGATCCTTCAATAGTTGCATATTTTTCTATGGGCAGGAATGCATATCAATCTTATGATCAATTTTCAGAACATTTTGAGCATGAAGTAGTGGTTGATTTCATAGATAACTATATGTTCTTGGTTGATCATAGTTGTGATGCTTTAGATCCTACTATACCATTATCTTATGATCATTATTATGAAGGAGAGATTGCAATTTTTGGTGATCAAGAGTTGGTTTCGAAAGAACAAGGAGGGCATTTATTTGCAAGCAGAGAGGCATTTACAAAGGAGCAACCTGGTCCTATAAAGCAGCCATATTTCTATCACGTTATTCATGATCCTATGGCCATATACATGTAGTCGTATGTTTCATATTTTCTGAAATTTTCAAATGGAATTATTTCACCGATACTCACAGGTGAGTATGGTTTCATGAAAGATTTCCAAGGCCAAGCTATATATCTTTTTCCTTTATTGATTAAGTAAAATGATTGGGTGGAAATCAACCATCTTGGACCCGCAGAAGACATAAAGCAATATGTAAAGGAGGAGCTAAGTGGGAAGTTTATCTCCTGTCCAGGACCTGTAAATGAGCAAATATCACTAGGGATCAGCCGACCCGTATCAAAACTCTACCCACCTGAGAACATCGAATGACGCGTGAGCCACAATGAATGAGAAGAGTTAATTTCTTACCAGTTGAGATTTCCTGATTACAAATTTGGTGACCCTGTGGGGTTATATATGGAGTTGTGTTTTCCAAAAGCATTGAAGCCGACATACTTATTCATCTTATCATCATTTGGGGGTATGGTCATTGTTCCAAGCCATGTTCTCGTTATGTTGTCATACCTCCCTAAATTTTTATGGATCATCTGAAGTGAAGTGAAGAAGAGTTATATTACTAGACAATCTGGGTGGCTATGGTGGAAGTTTGCTTTCACCTAGTGCGTTGTAAAAGTCAGTTAGCCTAGGATTGTACATAACTAATCTCCTTGTGGAGCCCATGTGTTTTTTTTCATTTTAGTAGAGTAGTGTACATATCTCCCCATTTTCTTCAACGAAAGTTTTGAGCTAGACTCCATAGCCAAACAACTAAGGCACTAGAACTGCGCATTCTTGGCAGCTTGCAAGGAGCATGCCATCCCCTGTGGAGCCAAATGCTATCACATAGGGTTGTTAAGAGTTGTATGGGTTTGTTGTGAATACCTAAGTCTGTATCCTTTCCATGCATTCTCTCTTTCATGGGTTGTGTCTTGAAGATTTCCCTTCGACTGGTAAAGTCGATTTTGTTCGCCCCTTTTTGTTTAAAAGACCTAGTTTTTTTTGATGTCTTACCTGAAAAAGTCTTGGCCCAAAGCCTTTCTGTTTTCCTCTAAATATGAACACCTGTCTCCTTTTGTTTTAATCACTCATCCTGTTGTTTTCCCAAGCCCCTATCCAGTCATCCAAGTCTTTGTTTACATAGGCTGCAGCCACAGGCTCAAAGCACGACACTCAAAGCGGTCCGTTCTGCACCCGAATCAAGCAAAAAGCCAGGTTCAACATTCAATGGTGGGAATTCCATGTGGAGTTCAGATTAGCGGCTCGTGGGCATTCGAAATCTTAAATTTGCGCGAAGTAAAGAGCCAGAGAAAAAGGCCTGAAGAGAGCATGAGTCGTTGATCTTTAAAGGGACAAGTGGAATTTGATCCAAGTGTTAGGGGAAATAAGCTTCCGGAGTTTCGAAGTGAGAAGTGTGTGGAATTCCCGAAGAGCTGAAGCCCGAATTCCCAAAATAATCAGAGCCATCAAAAGTTGAGGACGTGTGGAGGTAGATCCCTCGCTTCAGAGTTTGGCGCTCCGAAGAATTGTGGGAGTTAAACCCTGCAAAGTGCCGAAGTGTCCAAAGTCTCAAAGTGCCAAAATTCTCTAAGGCCCGAAGTGAATCTAAGTCGTTGATCAGAAAGAGCCACGTGTCAATAGATCGACAACTCCGGGTAAAAGCACATGGAAGAGTAAGTGAGATTTGAGCTTTGGTTTTCCTAGAGCCCAGAGACCCAAAGTGGATCTCGGCCTCCCAAATCCAGAATTCCACGCGTCATCAGAGCTTTCACTCCAAGATTTTTACTTCGGGAGTTTTAAAATGAGAAAAGCGTCGAAGTCTCGAAGGCCCCGAAGTCCCAAAGACTAAAATGTATGAAGTCCTAAAGCTCGAAATCAACAGGAATCATCTGATTCAGAGGGACACATGACACCAGATCCGAGAATTCATGGTTTCATGAATCAAAGGTTTTAGCATGGAGCATGGTGTAAGTTTGTGAAGGACGAAATACCAAAGCGCCTTTGGATACGAGTGCCAAGTTGTGGCCTGAGGTCGCATGCAGGATGGAGTGATGGAGAGGATCTACGCTAAAGGTCGAAAGCACCCGTATTGGTCACATAAGAAGATCTTCATGGTCTCAAGGCACTGAGATTGACTCGAAGAAGTCGTGGGAACCACCTGGAACGTTCATGGGTGTCAGGCCTCGTCTCGATACCGATGAAGGTAGTTAATGGAAATGGGGGCGGCAGTTAATACCTCATCTCACCCCATAAATCGAAATCATACTGAGAATGGCTGTGGGGGGAGATTGCCAATCCAAAGTTTCTCGAGGGACAAATTTTCCTGCAAAGCACATAATTAAGTTGGGCTCGCGTCTAACATAAGAAGGCCTACACAAGCTGACAGAGTAGGCGCCGATTGGAAACTTTGAATGCAGGGGTCCGATCACATTCCTGGTGGTTGCAACATTTTTAGTATATATAGGCAGCTTTGATATTTTGTTAAGGTGGAATGGTTGAGCTAGGCTCCCTGCTATTGTAATATTTTTATGAAGAACACTGGTTCTTTGGTTATGTCTTGATTTGAGGCTTCTTGATTAATCTAATTCATCTTTCTTACTCCATCTTATTTGCCTCTGATACTGAGAGAGTTCATGATTGACTTATTCACATGGATTGTTGTGACTATATTATGAATGTTTGATTATAATGCTGTTATGATTTCTTCCAGTTTCCTTGAAATTTGAATCCAAGAGGATCTTGTGTTTAAGTTTTTCTTTCATAGGCTGCTAGAAGGCCTGATGTTCACGACATAACTCTACACTTTTCTCACCAAAGTCTTCCTCATACTCACCTTTAATCCAACTTACTAATTGAAGTTGATCCAAGACCTCAATTGCTTGT
This sequence comes from Picea engelmannii, assembly GCA_009831015.1. NCBI lineage: Eukaryota > Viridiplantae > Streptophyta > Pinopsida > Pinales > Pinaceae > Picea > Picea engelmannii. The sequence continues at coordinate 61,398 of ML784805.1, forward strand.
GCATACCAATCCAGATTTCTGAGTTAGAATGTTATTTTCATTGAGTCTTCTCCATTTGGCCTCTTAAAACTCATTTACATTTACTGTATAAACTGATGGGTACTGGGATTACCTTCTATGCAATCTGAGGGTGACTTCTAGTGCTATCAGGATGGATGGTCGTACTTGGTACCAGTTGGCTACATTGCTTAGCCGATCATATTGTATGGTTTCTTGTCGTGTTTCAAGGACGAAACATGTGAAGGGGGATGGAATATAGTATACCTAGGGAGGTAATATGGGGTACCTAGGGAGGTACCCAATGGGAATGTGGTTATGTATTATTAGTGGAAGTCATTTAATATATGAGAATGTGGTCATTCAATGTAAGGTGGACTAGGTCCACTGTATTAATAAAGGCCCACTATGGGAGTTAGATGTAATAAATGCGATAAGGATATCTAGAAGGTTCCTAGGGTATAAAGAGAGCTATATAACAAAGTATAAGAATTGTAATGAAATATAGTGAAGAATATTTTGATTGAACAAGAAAGGATTACTTGAGGAGTTTTATCCTTCCATAAGGATTAATATATGGTGTTACTTTACTTCAAGGGTTTTGTCTACATCTTGTGTTCATGTTAAGGTGAATTTTTTGGTTTATTCTTGTTGCGATTATGGTTATTTCTGAAGTATATTGGTAGATCTATTCAAAAACCTAACATGTGAACTTCATTTCTTTCCTGCGTAACACTCTTTTTATAAATGCACCTGCTCCATTATGCTCCCCTTTCCCATTTCCAAACTCAAAATAGTTCCAAATGTGTGGTACCTTTAGTTCTTTGTGAAACATACACAACCATTGAAATACATGATCATTTTTGAACTGGCCTACGCAACCATATGACCAAATCTAATATTGATCCATCTGTATGGTCTTCTCCTTAAGGTGATTGTAGAACAAATGAAAACAATGGTGTACGTAGGCTAAGCTGATGGAGGACCATATTTTCGACTCAACAATTGTGTTAACAAATCAACACGTCAGCACGCATTTGGAGATAGGGAGAGGCACCGACCCTCTCGTTTTCAAAATTTGAATTATAAAATTAAGTTAATTTATGTGTAAGCTCGATAAATTCCAAAGCCATGCCTTTGGACATGTGTGGATGGGTTCATCGAAATAATCGACTGTAAGCAGGTATAGATCCATGTCAGTTCTGGATCTCTGTTCAATGTAATGAGTCATAGGGTTAAGGTGTCTTAACGGAAATGTTGATGGCACTAAGGAAGTGGAGAGTATAAGCTCATAGAGCCCTCTTTTGTAAAAAAAGAGAGATCCTTTTGTATAGAGATGAGTTTTTTTTATTAGATTAGGAGATCATGAGATAGAGATAGAGATCAGTAGAACATAGTAGAGTATAAGAAAGATGCAGGAAAGAACTGCAATATTATGTAATTTGTTTTCATGAATGAATAGAACAAACAAAGTTGTCCCAGATCCTTGGGCTATGTTCATTTGATGTGTGAATGAATGAATGTTATATTTTGTGTATGTCGTTTATTTCATTTTGTTCACGTGTGATTGTTCAAGAGTTGATCGTATGAGTTCGTGACAAAACTGGATAAGTTTCAATTGTTTCTCTTCTGAAAATTGTATGCAAGGTGTGTATCTCGAACACAAGGAGTGTGTTGATTGAGTCTTAGATTGACTTAGAGGAGTTTAGAGAGAACAAAGGAAACTTAGAACAAGTGAAAAGAGTGCACAACATCAAGAAGAAACTAAGCATCGAAGAACCAGAACAGAGGAATGATAGGTGGGCGAGATTAATTTCTTTTCAAGAAATACTTCGATTTGAGTTATCGAAATCCCGAGAACGCAAGGAGTGCGTGGGAAGTTGGAATCCTTTAAGGACCAAGCTTAGAAGGGATAAAACTTTTCAGAAGTGTTGATGAGATCTAATATTCAGATTCGTAGGAGGAAAAAAGGTTCGAAACCTTTGAAGACTGATAAATATTCTGAGTTGGAAGAAATCAAAAGCTCAGGAGGAGGAGCGACAGTGGTCGTTGGATCATAGAGAAAAGGATCAACAATCTTCTAATCTGTGTAAGGTGCACAAGCCTTAATGCTTCGCATGCACAGGAGAGAGAACCTATCAAGTTTTTAAACTTGAGATTCCCGAAGTGCGAATAGCTGAAGAGCCGAAGAAAATATGGATTGTTAGATCTAGAAGGGTATGTGTCGACAGGTCGTGAGATTGAGAGGAAGGAAAAGGTGAAAGGTTGAAACATCTGAAGCCCGAATAGTCGAAGAAACGAGAGTCGTCGATATGCAAGGGGACACTTGTCAACAAATCACAAGATCCGGGTAAAGTGTAGCGAGGTTTCAGTTGAGATCTAAGATTTCCAAATCCCAAAGATCTGAAGTAAATTTGGACCGCCAAATCTAGAGGAGACGTGACATGAATCTGTGGACTTTGGGTAAAGTCCCGATGTGATTTGTAGCTGTTGGATCTAAGAGATACATGGAATAAATCCATTCACTCTGGGTAAAGAACCGAAGTAATCCTAAATTGTTAGATCAACAGGACACGCGTCAGTGGATTATAGCCTTCGGATAAAAAGGCATTGGGAAGAAGGGTGAAGTTTGAGATTTGAGATCTCAGAAGTCCGAAGACCCGAAGGATATTTTGACCGTTGATTGAGAAGAGGGCTATAGGACCATTGATCTAATTTGAAAGGTCATACACCCGAAGTGAAGGCAGGACCGTTGATTGGAGGACATGTGTCTGTAGATCGTAAACTCCAGAATATTGACGTATGAAGGAAAGGAAAGCGAAGTTTGAGATTTCAAAAGTCCGAAGTCTAGAATTGCGAAGGAGATCGTAGCTGTTGATTTAAGAGGGACATATCTGGTCCGTAGATTTGAAAGGTGCAGATCTAAACTGTCAGTTCAGATAGTACCATCAAGATTGGGAAATCGACGGTCCCATAACATTGTGGGGACAGGAAGTGCATAGACTTTAAAACATTGAGGGTGGTCCACAATCCATACCGTGGTTTTTCCAAGAGGACACATGGAAGCTCGAAGAGAATTGTGATTAGAAAAGTGTGTTGATCCCAAACTTCTTTTGGTTGCGCCCGCAATCTCGTGGTCATGAGAAGTCATCATCGAAGGTCATATCAAGAGGGGTTTATCATAAAAAGAGATTACGCTCAGTACTCTGAGATTTTGCAGAAGAGAGAAAGGGAAGGTTGTGGGTGCTATCAGACTTGCACCAAGGCACCAAAAGGGCCTGTGTTTAGATACAGAATGGAACCATTAAGGTTCCAGAGATTCACTTGATTCAAGAATCGAATATCCTATACTGGGAGGTCACGCATCCCTTGGAGAGTAGGGGGGTTGCATCAGGTGGTATCAGAGATGATATTTTTCTTGCAGACAACAAGAAAAGAAGCGAGGAGGTGAAGAATATGATATGATAACGTTGAATGATATTAGAAGCTAAATTTTTCTTGTAGATAGCAGTTGAGAAGGAGACAAAGCACTGATGCTCTGTGTGTGATTTCTAGCAAGGTGTGCAGTAAATGGTAGAAATCTAGATGAGATGAAAAAAGGGGGTGGAAAATGGCTATTGAAGGCCATATGGGTGGTCAGGGCAAGGACCACTAGCAAAAAAACAATGTTGAGATAGATAAAGAGGTCACAGAAATAAGAGAAAAGATGGAGAGGTTAGCATTGAAGATGCAATAAGATGCAAAGGTACGTTGGACATATGAATGGCCTTTGAAGAGGAAAGTAAAATGGCATGTCTAGAAGTTTATGTCTAGAAGGAAGAAACAAATGTTGAAAAGGTGGTTGAGGCATGCTGAAAAGCTCAGTGATAATGAGGAGGAAGTGGTTCACATCTGTGAGCCAGAAACTGGGAAGAGTCTCAATGATGATGAGGATAAGAGATCATTGGATGATCTCAAAGACTGCCAGAAGAATAGTAGTGAGCTATCAGATTGTCAGGTGGGAAATGATATGATATTAGTAGAGGATTTCATAAACTTCCAAGAGGGAAGAAATGGACTTTCAAGTTGCCAGTTGGGCAATGGAAAGAGATCAGTGGGAGGTATCGTATACTGCCAGAGGAGAAGTAATGAAAGTTCATATTTTCAGGTGGGAAATGATATGGGATCATTGGAGGATCTCATTGACTACTAGGAGAGCAGAAGAAAAATCCCAAGTTTCCAGGTGGGCAAGGGAAGTGAGAGGCAACTGTTTGAAAGTCTCATGAACTCAACTGAGAGTTCATATCAGAAAGGAGAGCTGGTGGAGGTGGATCAGAGGAGTATTTTGATCATTGGAGGAATTGAGATATTCCTACTAAGTATCCCAGTTGGGGCTAGAGCATGTGTTGTAGGAGAAACAACATAAGGACAACCAACAAAGACTATCAAAGAGGAGAAAGAACAAACATTGATGTGTACCCCAATAGAAAAATAGGATAATTCAGATGAATTTCTCACTCAATGGGAGAAAGAGATGAATATGTTGGAGGATTGGTTGGAGAATCCAAAACTAGAAGATGGATTCCAGAAGATAGTCATGAAGATTGCAAGAGAAGAGCGTTCGGCAAAAATGCTCAGAAATTTTAGCCGGGAAGTTGAACAGATGATGACTGCAACACTGAAGCATGCAACTGAAGAGGGAGCAGAATTCCAACTAGAGGAACAACAGATAGAATATGGAGATATTACAACACAAGAGGAGATGACATAAACAAATATGTCAGAGGAAGAAGATGAGCAACAATTCAGTAAGGAGACTGCAGAATTGAAGTCTGCAACAGAATTGAAAACTAGTGCCACAAGAGGAGATGAAGAAAACATGAGAGATCAAGTAGATCTGCCCATTGATAAGTATGGAGAGGAGGAAGTGAAGTAGATAAGACTTCATAATAACAGCCAACCACTAGAGCAGCTGGATAGGGTAATAGAAGATATTAGAAAGCTGATGTTGAGGTCAATAGAGGAGACTATTAGCAAGGAGAAGCTGAGCAGAAAAGATCCTTCCATAGTAGTAGGGAAGCAACAAAAAAAAAAAAAAAACAAAGTATAGGAGCAAGTAGACATCTCCAAGTAAGAGTTTGGGATCCAGGTGGATTTCAACAGAGTTGGAGAGCTCATGAATGTTTCCCAGTAGTGGAGTATGATGTAGGAGCATATTTATGACTTGACTGATGCACTAACAAATCAACACATCATCACACATTTGGATATAGGAAGAGTCATCGACCCTCTCATTTTCAAAATTTGAATTATAAAATTAAGTTAATTTATGTGTAAGGTCGATAAATGCCAAAGCGATGCCTTTGGACAGGTGTGGATGGGTTCATCGAAATAATTGACTACAAGCAGGTCTAGATCCGTGTCAAGTCTGGATCTTTGTTCAATGTAATGAGACATAGGATTAAGATGTCTTAACGGAAATGTTGATGGCACTAAGGTGGTGGAAAGGATAAGCTCATAGAGCCCTCTTTTGTAAAAAAAGAGAGATCTTTTTGTATATAGATGAGTTTGTTTTATTAGATTAGGAGATCATGAGATAGAGATAGACATCAACAAAACATAGTAGAGTAGAAGAAAGATGTAGGAAAGAACTGCAATATTATGTAATTTGTTTTCATGAATGAATAGAACAGACAAAATTGTCCCAAATCCTTGGACTTTGTTCATTTGATGTTTGAATAAATGAATGTTATATTCTGTGTATGTCGTTTATTTCATTCCGTTCATGTGTGATTGTTCAAGATTTGATCGTATGAGTTCGTGATGAAACTGGATAAGTTTCAATTGTTTCTCTTCTGAAACTCGTTTGCAAGGTCTACATCTCGAATGTAAGGAATGCGTCGACTTAGTCTCATATTGACTCAGAGGAGTTGAGATAGAACAAGGGAAATGTATACCAGGTGCAAGGAGTGCACAATGTCAAGAAGAGACCAAGAGTAGAAGAACTAGAATAGAGGAACCCCAGGTGGGCGAGAAGAATTTCTTTTCAAGAAATCCTTCGATCTAAGTTATCGAAATCCTGAGAAGGCAAAGAGTGCGTGGGAAGTTGGAATCCTTTAAGGATCAAGCTTTGAAGGAAAACACTTTTCATAAGTGTTGACGAGATCCAAAAGTCATATTTGTAGGAGGAGCAAAGGTTCAAAACCTTTGAAGATTGATAAATCTTCTAAGTTGGAAGAAATGAGAAGCTCAGGAGGAGGAGAAACAATGGCCGTTGGATCATAGAGAAAAGGATCAACAACTGTCTAATCTATGTAAGGTGCACGAGCCTTAACGCTTCACACACACAAGAGAGAGAACCTATCAAGGTTTGAAACCTTATATTCTCGAAGCGTGAAGAGCCGAAGAGTCGAAGCAAATCTAGATCATTATATCTAGAAGGGTACGTGTCAGCGGGTCATGAGATCTAGAGGAAGGAAAAGGTGAAAGGTTGAAACATCCAAAGCCTAAATAGACGAAGAGATGAGAGCCGTCAATATGCAAGGGGACACTTGTCAATAGATCGTGAGCTCTGGGTAAAGTGTAGCGAGGTTTTAGTTGAGATATGAGATTGTCGAATTTCGAAGATCCAAAGTAAATCTGGACCGCCAAATCTAGAGGAGACGTGGCATGAATTTGTGGACTTTGGGTAAAGTCCTCAAGTAATTCGTATCCATCGGATCTAAGAGAGATGTGGCATAAATCCATGAACTCTCGATAAAGACCCGAAGTAATCCTCGATTATCAGATCAACAAGACACACGTTAATGGATTATATCCTTCAGATAAAACAACATTAGGAAGAGGGGTGAAGTTTGAGATTTGAGATCTCAGAAGTCCGAAGACCTGAAGGAGATTTTGACCGTTGATCGAGAAGAGGGCCACAGAACCATTGATCTGATTTGAAAGTTCAAACACCCAAAGTGAAGGCAGGACCGTTTATTGGAGGATAGGTGTTCGTAGATTGTCAACTCTAGAAGATTGATGTACAGAGGAAAGTGAAGTTTGAGATTTCAAAAGTCTGAAGTCCGGAATTGTGAAGGAGATCATAGCCATTGATTTAAGAGGGATAGCTCTGGTCCATAGATTTGAAAGGCACATATATGAACCATCATTTTAGAAAGTACCATCAAGATCGGGAGTTTGACGGTCCTGTAACATTGCAGGGACAAGAAGTGCGCAGACTTTAAAACATTGAGGGCGAGCCGCAATCCATATTGTGGTTTCACCAAGAGGACACATGGAAGCTCGAAGAGAATTGTGGGTTGAAAAGTGGGTTGATCCCAAACCTCTTTTGGTTGTGCCCACAATCGCTTGGTCATGAGAAGTCATCACCCAAGGTCATATCAAGAGGGGGCTTATCAGAAAAAGAGCTAACACTCAGTACTATGAGATTTCGCAGAAGAGTGAAAGGGAAGGTCAGAGGTGCTATCAGACCTGCACCAAGGTGCCGAAAGGGATTATGTTTAGATACAAAAGGGAACCATTAAGGTTTCAGAGAGTCACTTGACTCAAGAATCATATATCCTAGACTGGGAGGTCATGCAACCCTTGGAGAGTAGGGGGGTTGCATCATAATTCATGGCACCGATCATCGCTTATGTAGAAGTGATACTCTTTCAATACAAATATGTTTTGTTAATTACTATCTGGTTTAGGCCACTTGTGTCAAGGATATCTGTTGGACCACCTATGTCAAGGCTATCTCATCTATGAGAATAATTTCTAAGGGTTTTGGCATTTCATTTCAATAGGTGAGAGTTTTGTTGTAGCAAACGATGTTTTCTTGTGGTCTTGCTAACAATTGATTGTGACAAGACATGTCAGGATGCATTGCGATGAGATTTCTTACCAATTCTTTGAAAAACATCTACAAGGTTTCTAACAATATGATGACTTGTTTCTACACTTTTGACTTCTTTAATGCCTAAAATTCTCCCAACAGCAGTCAAAACAGTCAAATTTTAAGATTTTAACAAAGCTAAAAATAATTGACATTTAGCAGCATCAAATTTTTGTTCAAAATATTCTTTAATGATTTTATAAGAGTGATAACAAATAGTACGGTTACATAACTTACCTTGAAGTTATGCTAGACCACTTTCATCACCCTGAATGTGTTTAGGAGTTCTTCGCCACACAATGCTCAATCTAGGTAGGGACGATGAACCCCTATTTTGGCACTCTTGACCTTCCTGGTGTGGAGTTAACAATGTTGCATTTATTTCCCCTTCAATCACTAGAAGATAAACTCTGGGAGGAGAGTGGACATTGTATTGACTAGTTTATGGAACATTTGACTGTCCAACAAGAGATTGCACCACATGAAATTATTCACCACAATGTTGTACACTAGTTGCTTCTCTAATTTCATCCATTGTATAATCAGCTCTAAGCAAATCCTCCATCACCTGGTCATCCAAAATAAGTTTCTTGAAGAGATACTTGATGGATTTTTCTCTAATTAACTCTTGTGCTTTGCTTCTGGTGATGGAGGAGAAACAATAGCGGCATATACTCCGCTAGAAATTGGATTTCCCTCTTATGAAAGCCTACGCTTTGACATATGTAACTTTTCCTTTTCTCTTTCTTCTTCTACCTTTTCGATCAATTTATCTTTTCTCGAGGACTTTCTTTCTCGAATCCATCGGTTCCCCATGTTTAAAGAGAAAAATTGGCTTCTAAACACCCTACCACAAATTATCCTTTGTATTATGTAATAAGGCACAAACTGTTAATATTTTTGGTGTAACTACAGAAGATATTCTTGTATATTTGTTTTAGTCAAACCTTTAAAAGGTTATATTAATTATATTGTACAAGTCCGCTCAACATAAACTATTATATTATTGGTATTTTACTTATTATGGGTTAGTTAGGTCAAGATTCATGTCTCTTCAAGAGACATTGTTGTGTATAAATAGAGGATAGGTTTCTCTCATTTGGACACACACTCACACACTTCTCTTGTGCATCTTGGAGCGCATAAGAAGGTCTAGCGCACAAGTCTTGGAGATTGATTCTTTTGGTGTTTTTTTCTGGGTGTTTCTTGGAGAGCTATAGTGCATCAATGTACTGGTTGAAGGAATATATATAGAGGATTTTGGTTTCTGGGTTTTCTTCCGCACGAGGGTTTCCCAAGATAATATTTGTGTTCTATTGTATCAATGATTGTCTATCTTTCAGTGATCCTACTACAGTTTCTATTGGATTAAGTAATTGTAATTGTGTACCTAGAAAAATTAAAATTCCAACAAAACCAAGAAGACACAAGAAGATACAAACAAAAATTCCAATTGCATTTAGAAAAATTTGTCTTCCAATTCCAAGAAGACACAAGAAGAGACAAAAAAAAATTTCAATTGCACTTGGACAATATTTTCTTCCAATTCCAAGAAGACACAAGAAAATACAAACAACAATTCCAATTTCACTTGGGAAAATTTCTCTTCCAATTACAAGAAGACACAAGAAGAGACAAACAACAATTCCAATTGCGCTTGGACAAATTTGTCTTCCAATTCCAAGAAGACACAAGAACATACACACAAAAATTCCAATTGCACTTGGACAAATTTGTCTTCCAATTCCAAGAAGACACAAGAAGATACAAACAACAATTCCAATTGCACTTTGGAAAATTTGTCTTCCAATTACAAGAAGACACAAGAATAGACAAATAACAATTCCAATTGCACTTGGACAAATTTGTCTTCCGATTCCAAGAAGACACAAGAAGATACAAACAACAGTTCCAATTGCACTTGGATAAACTTGTCTTCCAATTCCAAGAAGACACAAGAAGATACAAATAAGAATTCCAATTGCACTTGGACAAATATGTCTTCCAATTCCACGAATACACAAGAAGATACAAACAAAAATTCCGATTTCACTTGGACAAATTTGTCTTCCAATTCCAAGTAGACACAAGAAGAGACAAACAACAATTCCAATTTCACTTGGACAAATTTGTCTTCCAATTCCAAGAAGACACAAGAAGATACAAACAACAATTCCAATTGCACTTGGACAAATTTGTCTTCCAATTCCAAGAAAGCACAATAATATAGAAACAACAATTCCAATTGCACTTGGAGAAATTTTTCTTCCAAATATTAGTACAATGGTCTGATAATAGCACAAAACTCTCTGTGAATCAAACAAGAAGACTAAAATTATAAAAAAATGTTTGTGCATGCTATTTTTGTGTGAATATTTCATAGAGTTGTTAGGACCACACTATGCACCTTTTTGCTTATACTTTTTGCCATTATTATACCCTTGAGTACCTATATTTGAACCTATACTATCACTTTGTCTGATCATCTCAAAGGTATACAACGTCCTTTCTGATTACTATATGCTTAATCTGTTTTGCATAATATTTTACATCACTTTTGTACTTAACCATTGATTAGAAATACATAAGTGTCCAAAACTGCAGATTTTCATTTCAAAGCCTATTGCTGAAACACAGAACCGATGCTGAAACACGGAGCTGTTACACAGTCCGAGATCGCAGATGCCGAAACACGGAGCTGCTACACAGTCAGAGATTGCAAGATGCTGAAACACGGAGCGATCACACAGTCCAGAGTTGCAGATGCTGAGACACAGAAGGAACTTCCAGAACCGACGATGCTGAAACACAAGGAAGCCGCCACAGTCAGCAGTCAACAGTCAGAGCACAATTCACATGGCTGAAACAGCCCGCGAATTGCGATGCTGAAACAACACCAGCAATGATGAGAAGAAGCTGTTACACCAGCCGTAACAACAATACCTCGCTCGGTTCCTGTAATAGCATTTGGTTGCGTGAAATCAGGACATCCTAGGCTGATTTAGAAAGAAGATCCAATCTAGGATAGGATTGAGATGTATTGTAATGATTGTATCGAAGGGATTTCCTCTTTAAATCAGAGGAAATCATCATTCGAGATAGCCAAGTTTTTGTATTGAAGCAACTCCAGAGAAGCAGGACGTATTCTATTCTTTCAATTTGTAATGTGATATTTCGACAGATGAATATAAGACTTCTTTGATTATTCGTCTCTAAGCTTTCCCGTTCCAGGGGAATCTTGTGAGAAGGGAGGGCCCACCTTCATCACAAGATTCACCCA
>ML784805.1:118490-139409 GCA_009831015.1 Picea engelmannii
GTTTGAGAGTTATGGCCTTACGAAGTTGGAGGACCCTCATATGTCATCTAGAAGCCCCAAAAGGTCAAAGTAGTCAAAGTGGTTTAAGAGATTTTAAAAGGTAAATAATAAAGTGAAGTAATGAGTGTATTATATTTCAAAGTTGAAAACAAAATAAATTATTTCAATAATAAATTTAATATATAAATTAGAAGTGGGGTAACCCTAAAATAAGGAAAGTGGGGCGAAGTGACCTAGAAGATGTTTTTAAGGAAGCTACTTGGAGAGTATAAATAAGAGGCAAGGCTCTCTCATTTTAAACACACTTGAGAATATTGAATAGCTATAGGTGTCTAAGGTAACCAAGGATATATTCTGAGGGAAGGTGAATAAAAGAAGGCCGAAATGCAAGGAAGGATAAATTCTTTTGATGGTGCTTTCTAAGGTATGTTATTTACAGGTCATCTCACCATTTTCGCTATAACCTTTTTTATATAATGCTTCAGACCGTGAAATTTATATGAAAATGAGAAAACATATCCACGTATCTGTGGTAAAACATTTAGCTTGTGGGTCATTGCATTTTTGGAGTTACACTCAGTGGAAAATAGGGTTTGTGGCTAGTCCTGAAACTAGTCAAAAACAAGTGTTTCGGGTAACAACGTCATAACTTCTACATACCAGATACAAATTAAGTGAAACCAAATGTGTTGGTTAGGGTACAATTTGTAGTATGGTTTTTCACAGGTTTAGATAAATTCAAAAAATATTCCGTGTGGGGCATGCTCTACAAGGTCGCTCTCTAGAATAAGACATAATTCAGAAAGGTATGCCATTTTTGCTATAACTTCTTTTCTGAGAGGTTCCAAGTAGTGACACCTAGAGGAATTGCATAAAACACACTGAATAAAATTGTATGTCAGTTTCAGATCTTTATACATTACAGGGATAAAGTTATGATTACTTCAAGTTAGGGTTGTTGACTAACCCAAAACTAGGCATGTGAGACTAAATAAAAGTTTGATTAAAATGCTAGTTTCTTGTTGTTGATAAGGAAGGTTTGTAGGAATGTGATCATATACACCAGGTCTATTACGGAGCTACAAATCAGATTTGGTTGATGAAATTGATGAGGGCGTTTGGTTGAGGTACATGTTGAGTACATGGTTGAGACAAGTAGTTGATGAGTTGGCACATACATGAGGTGTATAGTTGATGATGTTGGTACATATTGATGAGTCATAGTTGATGAGTAGTTGACACATGATTGGTACATAGTTGGTACATGGTTGGATGCACTTGTTTATGGTACAGGTTGATTACAGGTTATTTGGTACAGGTTGGTGCAAGGTTGATGCACTTGTTTATGGTACAGGTTGGTTACAGGTTGAGGTACAGGTTGATGCATGGTTCATATTTATTGGTACAGGTTTATAGTGGTATATCTCATAGTGACAGTTGACGGTGGTTCCATCATTCTACTTCTACTTCAGGGTGGCAGGACGAGGCAATGACAGGTGGTTGTAGCCACCTTCTGATTGTATCCAGAGAACATAGGGGGTTGTAGCTTCCTTCTAGTTGTAGCCAGAGAATTGGGGAGTTGGAGCTTCCCTCAGGTTGTAGCTTGAGAAACTAGGGGGTTGGAGCCTCCTTCCAGTTGCAGCTGGAAAACAAAGTAATTTGGTGCTTCCAATGAAGGTAATTCTTCAAGACATATAAGAAAAAGCATGATGTGGTTTTCTCCCGATTTGGGTTTCCACATAAAACACTGGTGTATTGTGTATGTGTATGTTTGCTCATTTGTTCATTGCTTATTTACTATGCATTTATTGGATGATAATGCTTCATTGATATAACACTTGGATTATATGGTTAAAAAGGATTAAATTTCTCTATTACTTATTCACCCCCCCTCTCAGTAATCTTATACAAGGTAGAAGAAAAATGGGTTCTCTACAAGTATACAAGTTTTTGGAACTAAATTCCATCGTTAAGATACTCAACACCTGCACGAACAAAAAAAAATACCTTATATTTTGTTGGGAAAATAAGATTCCACTGTTAGAAGAAATCAAATTTGACCTAGTTATTTACAATGTCTATGAATAAAAGTTGTATATTCGGAATGCTAATTCAATTTCATACATTTATATTCTTACACCATATTCAAATTCATTTTAAAAGTACCTTGAATAATCCCACCAAGTTAATAGATTTCTATTTTTCTAGATTTGCATTGCCACTAACGCATCATGAGAGGCCATCATTAGCTTGCACTCACCTGTGGGAGTAGTGGAAATTCACTCTCATGCCTATTTAATTTGCTGGTGAAGGTGAGAAAGCATTTTATCAGTGATGATGGGTAGTAAGATTCCAATCATTTTAAATGTTCACCTAAGGTACTTCAAGTTGTGGTTGACACAACTAAGATGTTATAATACAAAATTCATTTAGTTGATAAGCTCCAACTCATAGAGAGTGCACATGATCATCATGAGTGCACATATAGGAATAATGTTGGCCCTTAAATGGGCACATAATCACTATAGTGTGATTTATAGGAGGGAAGGGTTATCTATATATAAGGTGAGGTGGGATTGATTACATGTTCAAAATGATGCTATTGATATTTGTCCCGTGATATTCCATGATGTTATTTCACAATGAAAGGAAAGAATCAACATCAAGATATATAAAATTAAAATCGTTTCCATGGAAAGGAAGTGTAAGGACTAAATGGATACTAGCAGGGGAGATATGGAGATCTCGATAAAACACCTTTCCAAGTGTTATGCCAAAAATTATCCACTAGCTTATAAACTAGAATCATAGAGAGTGCACATGATCATCACGTTGTGCACATGTAGGAAGAATGTTGGTCCTTGCATCAACACATAAATATTGTAGTGTGATTGATATGATTGAGAAAGGTTTTCTCTAAATAAGGTAAGGTGGGATTGACTATAGGTTCAAATGATGATAATTATATTTGTCCCTTCATATAAGGATTTTATTTCACACTACAAGAAAAGAATCAACATCAAGATATTCATAGTCAAAATTGGCTCCATGGAAATGAAGTCTAAGTAATCAATGAATGATCATAGGGGAGATGTGGATATATCAATAGATACCTCACTAGGTGTTATGCCAAAAATTTAGGAGGCAGGAGGTTATGTAGTATCCATTAAGGACAAAATGTCAAAGGAAAATCCATAGCAAGTGCCCCCTTTCTTTGTACTTGCATTTCATAACTGGAGAAATTATCATAGAGCATATGACTCACCTTCTTGCTGAGTTTTCTATCGTATCAAGTTTCCCATGATACATCTTGCATTCAATTGTGTGAATGGTGTGTTATTTTGCTAGTTCTTTCATTTTCTTGTTTTCAATTATATTTCATAAATATAAGAAATAAGCTAGTAATAATTAATATAGGATCTAAGGAAGTAAATTTCATAATCAAACATTTCAAAATATCACAAGATATTTTTTGATGAACTATTCCAGTGGATTATCTAAAGAATTTTATAGATCATATTATTGTCAGAGTTTTTTTCTTTGGGGTATTTCTAGAAAGTTGCAGGATCCAAGAATTGGCTTAATAAGGAACTCACATAACCCTAGCCATGGAGAATGCGTATGTTCATAACAAACCTCAGGATGCAGCAGAAGAGAGATTTACGAGGCTAGAAAATAAATTAGTTATTATCTCTCGCAAAATGGCCTTCTCATGGTAGCTCTAAAAAATAAGTTCAATCCTTTTAGGGAGGTTGGTGTCTCTAACTCATAAGTTGGATTAGATGAGAAAAAAAGAGATAGTGAAGACATAGAAAACGAGTCGAAAAAATGATCCTAAGAAAGAGAAGCCAAGTTCCAGTACCATCACTCCTTCACAGATTATATTTAAAATGAAACAAAAAGTGGATATAAATCCATATCAAGGTGATATTTATTATGTTAAGTTAAATAATCGATTGCAGTAGTTATAAGTGTATTTTAGTGTCCATAATATAGATGAATTATAGAAAAAATTGTTTTCCTGAATGAAACTAGAGGGCCATTCACTAACCTAGTGGGAAAGACATATAGAGACACTTAGGTTGGAGGGTGATCCACTAGTAACTAATTTGGAGGATTTTAAAACCCTCATCAAGTCCCAGTTCTACCCTATTGGGTATGGAGAGGACCAATGGATCTACTGGAATCACTCCAAGCATAGGAACGAGTAGAGTGTGCAAGTGTACACCTTCAAATTTAGGAATATGGTGATCATGTTGGGAATATATCTCAAGAACCCAAATTTCATCCTCAAGTATCTAGGGGGTGTTCACAATCATTTGTTAAAGAAAGTGATGCTCTTCAAACCCAAGACCATTTATGAGGTCTATGTGAAATCACATAGTACTTGAAGAACATAGGACATAAGAAAGTGAATCCAAGTGGTTCTATATAGAAATTCCACTGAGATTCTTCCAATGAGGGGAAGAAGAAGTGGAAAGGAAAGGACAAGAAGATGACAACCATTGCACATCAATGCAAGGATCCAAACAAAAACTACAACCATTTCAATATTGATGGTCACATTGAAGATAAGTGTTGGAATCTACATCCAAACTTGAATCCAAAGAACCATAAGAAGGATGACAAGAAGAAGAACCTACTAGGAAATGATTCAAGCAACTATATAGAGAGTAGCTTAGATGTGGACTTGGAAAATGTGTATCAACTACAAATATTTGGACAAAATCACACTCAAGATTTTGTACCCTCCACCTAAGATCGATGATTTGTTAGACTGGTTGTAGCTTGACAAGTACTTCACTAAGTTAATTCTCAAATCGAGATGCCACCATGTATGTGTTAAAGAAGAAGACACCTAGAAGACCACCTTAAAAAAAAGGCAAGTTCTGTATGAATGATTGGTCATGCCTTTTGGTTTATGTAATGCACCAACTACAATTATGTTATTGATGAATGATGTATTGTGTCTAGATCTATTTTCAATTACAATGGTGTATTTGGATGACATATTGGTTTATAGCTCTACCTAGGAAGAGAACATATCACTTCTTATGTAGGTATTAGATACTTTGAAAATCATCAACTACTATATAACCTTAAGAAATGTGATCATTCTCAATAGTCATTGATGTATTTAGGGTATGTTATTAGTGGAGAGGAACTCAAGATAGATCCTACAAATATGGAGGGCCATCATCAAGTGGCTAGTTCCTACTAATGTCACTGAAGTTAGGATATTTGTTGGAGAAGTAAAGTACCTACAAAAGTTATTATCATCCTTTTCAATTGTAGTTGTGCCACTCCATGCCATATCAAATAGTGGTAAGAGTTTCTAGTGGGGAAAGAATCCATAGAAATATTTCAATGATATTAAATAGAAGATCAATCAAGAACTAGTTCTCATATTTCCTAACCTATAGAATCCCTTCAAAGTGGAGACAACTGCAAGTGGATATGCTATGGAAGTGATCTTGATGTAGGGAGGTAAGCCAATATGATATCATTATGAGATGTTTCATTGGGGAGTCCTAAACTACCCTACATATGATAAGGAACTCTATTTCCTATTTCAATTTGTTAAGAAGTGCATGCACTATCTGATGGGAAATTTAACCCTTATCCACACCGATCACCAATCATTGTAGTATTTGTAGGCCCAGAGTAAGCTTCAACAAACCAGACATTACAAGTGGATGGGGTTTTTGCAACAATTTCATCCAGTCATCAAATATAAGAAGGGTATCACTAATAATTTGGAAGACATTCTTTCAAGGCCACCCACAATGAATATTACATCTTTGGAAAATCTTATTCACATGGAGAATTTTATCCATGATACATACATAGAGGCATACATAGAAGATGAGACTTCAAAGAGGTGTTTCAGTAGCTTTCCAAATTCATGTAGAAGAAGGGTATAAAAAGTTTGGCTATCATCTCTAGAATGGGTTACTCTACAAGATAGACAATATGTATGTTCCTAAAGGTGAAATATTTCATATTATCAGAGAGGCTCACACCTCCAAGGTCCCAAGATATTTTGGTGTTGGGAAGACAATTTCAAAATTACAAAGGTATGTGTATTGGCCTAGAATAAAATAAGATGTAGCTTGGTGTATTAGAAGATGCATGCTTTGTTTTACTAGAAATCCCAATGATGGAAATAAAGGTCTATAGCATCCATTACCTACACCCAATCAACATTGGGAAAGAATTTCCATGGATTTTGTGAGTGGTTTTCCAACAACCAAGAAGGGACATGACTATATTTTTGTGGTAGTCTTCAAGTTCATAAAGATGTTCATTCTCATACCTTGTAAAAGTACCATCAAAGGACAAGAAGTAGAAAACCTACTCTTTAAATAGGTTTAGGTGTACTTTGGGATAGCAAGGAGCATCATTTTAGATAGGGATACCATATTTCTCAATGCATATTTTACTACACTCTGGGAGAATATGGACACTATGTTGAAGAGATATACATTCCATCCACATATAGATGGGAAGACATAAGTAGTCAACAAAAATTTGGTATAACGTTTGAGGGGTTACACTCAGAAGCATATGAAGACTTGGGGTGAAAATATGGTCTACTTTCAACACTCTTATAACATAGAAGCACATACTTCTACCAATAAGTCTCATTTTAAAACTTTCTTTGGGTATTTGCAACCTTCTCCATTGTATGTTGTCAATGTAAAACATGGAGGAGTAAGGGAAGACATCACAGGAGAAGCAGTTAAAGTGGAGGAGTTTGTTGAAAATATTAGGTAGAACCATTTTTAGGTATAGGAGAAATTGAAGAGATTAAAGGAAAAGTGCAAGGCCCTACATGATCAACACAAAACTAAGAAATCATTCAAAGTGGGAGACAAAGTTTGGTTATATTTGAGCAAGGATAGACTATAGGGTCCTAGTAAGAAGATCAAGGCTCTACAATATGGTCCTTTTGAAGTATTGGATAAGGTGGGTGATAAATCCTATAGACTTAGTCTATCCCCATGCATATGCAATTAATCAGTAGTAAATGCAAAGATTTTGAAACTCTATGATATTTCCATGTTAGATTAGGAAACTGAGGATTAGGTCCTACCTACCATAGAGGAATTAGCACTAGAAGCTTAGGTGGAGTTGGCAGAAGATACAATTTTGGAGAAGAAGTATAGAACTACCAAACATGGGTAGCATGGTCTTTGCATATTGGGTTGAAAGGAAAACTTCCAGGAAAGGGAAAATTGTATTCTAGGGAGAAGGTAGAGGAAAAATTTCCTCACCTCATTCAATAAAATATTTTGGGACCTAAAATCTTCCAAAAATGAGAAGGTATGAACCATATTGGATCATTATATAACTTTGCATCTACTGTTGGTACTTTATGGGTGGAAAAGTTAGAGGAATTGTGATGAAATACCAATTCTAGGGTCCCAAAGATACATTTATCATCATTGTCTATCCTTGGACCTGTGGATTATGGGCCCACATATGGACTCAACACATCCATGCCAACAACAAAAATTCAGATAATCCCTTCTAACTACACCCCAAATATAAAATGGATTTCCTTCTTGATCTCAGTCATGAAGTTCATAGGAACTTTAAAATATCATAACTCTCATCTCTAGTCTCGTTCTCCTTCCCAAAAATTTGTCACATGCTATCCAAATCCACGTAGTAGGATTGAATTCATGACCCTTCTTTCAACACCAGACACAAACTTTATTTCTTGGATCTGGTAACGAATCGTCGAATTCAACATATACTATGGAGGCACCTTGTCCCATCAACTCCACCTTGCACTGATAACCACTTATTGTATTTGTCTATTGGATTTGGCAGTCTAATTATTAATTGTTGAATAGGTCTCGACCATCCTGATAACCAACAATCTCTTGGACTAATGGATGACCAAATCCTTCACTTCCACAATGTCAATTAAAACTTGGATCACCGTCAATCCATTCATGATCAATGGTGGATCTCCCTCCTCATTGGAATGTGTGTTTCCTCACGCTCCGTCCTGAAACACTAATTTAAGGCCTCTCTCTTCGACACACTCACACTCATAGTTTGTATATTCACACCAGCATACATACAAAATAACAAGGGAATCATAAATATAAGAAAATCAATATCAACTACTATTTTTTACTACAATCGAGCTCAATGATTATATAATATGCCCTCTATGGGCATGGTTTCCCTCTCAAATTGATTCACATTATGCTGGCCTCTTGGCTATTCCCACAGGCTTACAATTATAACAATGAATGCAAGCTGAAGGATCGAAACAAATAATTTTCCATATCCAATCTACTCTCAATCTTATTGCTAATATCTCTCGAACAAAATTATCATAACAACCATTTAACAAAATCCCTATTTTTTACACAAATTCAAGATAAAACCAATTCTTCTTGCCATGTTTTCCTTCTAGAAGGTTCGAATTTCAATTTTGATTTTGGAGGTGTTTATGCTCCTGCATCAGACTCCTAGGGTAGAAAACATTTCATGACCTCTAGATCACATGCTTTCATTTATGATTCATCTTCACTCTCTGGTATTCTTGCATCATTTCACTATAGCATCGAGCTTATCCTCATGCTCAACAGTGAGCTGAAACCAAGCCTCTGCAATTGCTACCCAATAGCTCACCAAGATTCCTCCTAAGCTCTAGCATTTTGGTATTACAAGTTCTCTCTCCTCTGGAACCCCTTGAGCACTCCTTTTCTCTAGGATTTTGCATCTACCCACTTTACACAGAGACATCTTTCCCTACTATGATACCACTTGATGAAAGACCAATTATGGGGTCCCGAAGATCCATTTATCACCAGATTTGATACTCGGACCTATGGATTATGGGCCCACATATGGACTCAACATGTCCATGGAAAAAACAAAAATTCAAATAATCCCTTCTAACTGCACCCACAATATACAATGGAGTTCCTTCTTGATCTCAGTCATGAAGTTCATAGGAACTTCACAGTATCAAAAATCTCATCTATAGTCTCGTGCTCCTTCCCAAAACTTCGTCACGTTCTATCCAAACCCATGTAGTAGGCTTTCACCCACTACCCTTCTTTCAACACCAGACACAAACTCTAGTTCTCACCTCTGGTATCGAACTGTCGGCTTGAACATATACTATGGAGGAACCTTGTCCCATGTACTCTGGCCTCTTAAATCCATGTAATCATAACCACTTCTTGTACTTGTTTATTGGATTTGGAAGTCTGGTTATTAATTTTCGAACAAGTCTCGACATCCCGATAACCAACAATCTATCAGACTAATGCATGACCAAATCCTTCACTTCCACGATGTCAATTAAAGTTTGGATCACCTTCGATCCATCCGTGATCGATGGTGGATATCCCTCCTCATTGGAATGTGTGTTTCCTTGTGATTCAACCTAAAAAAATGATTCGAGGCCTCTCTCTTCAACACATTCACACTCACGATTTGTAAATTCACACCAACATACATACAAAATAACAAGGGAATCATAAATATAACAAAATCAAGATCACACATTAATTTTTACTACAATCGAGCTGGATGATTAGATAATATCACCTCTATGGGCCTGGTCGCTCTCTGATGTTGATTCACATTGTGTCGGCTTCCTGACTACGCCCGCAGGCTTACAATTATAATAGTGAATGGAAGAAGGATCAAAACAGATCATTTTCCAAATCCGATCTATTCTCAATATTATCACTAATATCTCTCGAACAACAATATCATAACAAGTGCTTAACAAAAACCCTATTTTTGTACACAAATTCAAGGTAAAACTACCTCTTCTTGCCATGTTTGTCTTCTAGAAGGTTTAAATTTCGATTTTTATTTGGGGGGTGTTTATGCTACTGCATCAAATTGGCTTACAAGGCCCATTGTAGTGGTAGGTCCCAGTTTGGAGATTTAGGGTCTAAAACCTTCATGAGCCATTTTGAGTCATCCATTGTCTTTTTTTGGTTCAAAAATTCATGATCATAGCTCTCGAACCCTCAATGCTATTGTACACATCAATACCTTTTCAACAATGTGAAAAGCACCTCAATCTATGCATGTATGTGGAAATTATGGCTCTTGCAAGTTGACCTACATGGCCTTTCCATTTTCCTATGCAGACTTGAAGTTCCCTTTTGCACCTTTCAGAGACAAAAAAACATATTTTTCCACATATACGCGCCCTATCATTTATACAAAAAACGTATATGCAGGTTGCTCCACTACAAACCACGTACATCGGGTTTGGTGCTCAAAATTAAAAATAATGTCTTGTTTCCATTCCATGTCACGAGATCCATGATCCTTGACCTTCCATATACTGGAAATACTCCAACTCATCCCTTCAATTCCATTTGAAGGATATAAATTGATCCATATCCAAGCCTTGAGGGATTCAACAATTCAACTTTGAGAGCAAAGACACTCTAGAGAAATTTCACTTCATATGGAGTCTGCATCCCTTTGTCCTTGAAAGTATGAACTCCTTGTTCGACCCCCCAAGATCTTCCTTCTTTGTGATGGAGAAACTCATCGAATCATTTATATGAGCTTGCCTTTGGTGGAGGCCCAACTGGAGGAACTTAGTTTCTCGGTTCTAATATGTGTTGTTACAAAAGTTTGTCACCTATGTACTTCTACTGATTATTTTAATTAAAATAATCTTTTCTTGTCCAATTGATATCTTGCAATTATTTGAATTATTATTCCATGGGCGTATTTTTCATGTATGTTAATGGATTATGATAATCTATATGATAACACTATACATTGTCACTGTATGCTTGCGTATCTTGATTGTTGAGGACAAGTTGCAAGTATAAAGCTTTGGGTTTCGTGCTCAACGATGTTCTTCATCGAACGTCTGGTTGAGGTAGGATCATAGCCATGTCTTGTTAGCATTTATTTTATATAACATACTTGAGATTAGAGTTGATTTCTCTGTGTCATTCCGTCTATTGTGGTTTACCCCTTGCCATAGAAAGATTTCCCTTGTAACATAATTGGCGACCATACTGGGGAATGATCTTCCTTTTTTGGGGTGTTTGGAGTGTTTTACTCCTTGGTTTTCTCTCTATTAGCCTCAGTTTCCTTGCTGCCTATTGCTTGATAGCCTATTTTTACTTTTTCACATGAGCTTCTTGGATTAACCCTTGCCCTGATATTGTTCTACTGGGTATACATGTTTTTTCCCTTGACACACGCGTATATACACAAGTTGTCTTCCTTTAGGCTGTGTATATACGCGAGTTTTGCTCAAACAGTCACGTACATCAACTCTTTAGTCTTGCTGGCTAAGTTTGTTGTTTGCTGGGTGAGTTTGTTTTGTTGTTGAGTCTTCTTGGGTCTCTGTCCTAACTATTAATTCCTTACAGAGTGATAGGAAGCCTTCTTATTGTTGAATTTTTGGGTGGTATTCTTTCTTATCATATTTTTCATTGGTTGTCCTTGCACATTAGTCTGAGTGTGTGCTTCTTGGTGTCATTCTTGGATTGTCTCTTTTTTCTTGTAGTAAGGTTTGCCTACAAAGTTTTTATTCAATCCTTGCATTTTATTTTCTTTATATAAAAAATACAAAAATATTTTCTTATTTTGCATTATGGCATTTTCACTTTTGATTACATTGCATTGATTTTGACACATGTGGAGAGATTTCATTTCATTGAAATTGTAGATATTGCATTGGAAAATTTTCATTTAGAAGCATACCATCTCTTTGAAATTCAAGATTAGTGCTTATCAATGTTTTTATATTTGCTTCTTTTGATATGCTGAGTCGTAATACCATTAGTTTCACGACCACACTTCTTGAGTAAGAAGAAGCCATTAAAATTAACACTGATTAATTAAAATTGATTAGAAATGATTTTGTTTTTTAGGGTACACAAAGATGTATAGGACATAGGGCCTTGGAATAGAATTTTGTGACTAAAATTCTCTAAGGATATTAAAATAAACATATGTGTCTGACTAGGGACTAGTGAAATCCTTTGTGTAATCAATGACATTAGGAGGCTCCTCTCACACTAGAGTTAAGCATGAGGTCGCACAAAGTTGCTTGTGGACATATGCCTCTAATACTTTCCTAGCATCAGATAGATTTCTTGGGTTCTATTCGTATTTGGGGGTCTCGCTAGTACCTTTACCTCCATGAGAGGCGGTGATTTTGATATTTTGGGTTGTGTTACCCTGCCCATATAATGGATCAGACTTGTGACTGTTCTCTTGTGCATTGGTTATATTGTGGTGACTCTAGTCGCTTGACATAGGTAGCCACATAGGTTACTTGCAGGTGTTATTCTACAGTTACCCTGAGTCAGATAAGGGTCGGACAACACACAACCTTTATGGAGGATTACCTCTTCGGGGGGATCTAATTGAATGCGCTGCTAAGCCCACGAGGGACCTTATAACGGATTCTGATACCTCCAATATTTTGAAGGGAGTCTCAGGACCCTCTTGGGAGAGGCATACCTACTTTTGATCAGGAGGTCCCTTTCATCCATCATATCCTGTTTGTTTTCATTAGCCTTTATATTTATTTAGGAGTGTGCTATTTGATTATTATATGGCCTTAGGATTTCATATTGCATTGTGAGTTTTGACTGCTATGGTTGGTGGAGCCCCTTGACTCCATCAATTAGTAATACCCATCCATGGTCTCTACTCAGTCCATGGGGATGAATCCTTTTGTATTTTCGAGTGGTACGTTGAGTCATAATACTCATTCAATGCCTTGGGCCTCTAATCCTTTCTCTTTTGGTATGCCATACATGACTTCTCACTTGTCATGCTCCATTTTGTCGTCTCATGTGAATCCTAGTTTTGTGTTTGGGGGCATGCTACCTCCTTATTCTCCTTTTTCATTTGATGGGGGTCATATCCCTCAACCAACTCCCATAGTAAGAGGTTGGACTCCTCCTTCCTATAGACCCAATCCTATATTCATTTTTCCAGGATTGAGTGCTCAAATGGGCGATCCATCTACTTCCTATATTTCGTCCATCTATCCTTCTTCCACTATGCTAGTTCCCGTGAATGATTTTATCATGGAGAACCTCCCTCTGTCTTCTAGTTTTTCATCTAGGGGGAGTTATTTTTATATTATGGGAAACCCATACATGAAGTTCCTTCATATTGGGGAAAAATATATCCTCACATGAGTAACCTATATCATGTCGCTATGTCCTCACAAGTGACTTCCTCGATGATGATGCCCTTACAACCTTTTATGAATCAATTGGGAGAAGGATACTATCCTACCAGACAGGGCCATGGTGTATACCATAACCTTGCTTGGATTGCAATCTCTCAAAACCAGTCTTTCCTAGGACCTTCATATTTGATGCCGCAACAACCCTCTGCATGTCATGCTGGAAGCACAAGTCCAATCATTGCGAGTCATACTGGAATTATATCACCAACCTCTGCTAGTCATATTGGATATAGGTCAATAACCTCTACAAGTCATGTTTAATACCAACAACCAACCACTGTAAGTCATGTTGGGGGCACAACTCTAGTCACTTCTAGTCACATTGGCCAAACATCACCAACCTCTTCAAATGATGTTGGAGATGTTCCACTAGCCTCTGTAAGTCATGCTAGGAGCATGTCACCAGCCACTGCAAGTCATGCTGGGGACATTGATACGATTGAGAAGCCTAGATGTATAGGAGGTAATCCCAAGTTCCTTTGTATACTTTGAAAAGGAAGCCATGTAACTCATTTGTGCCCTTCCATTGCAGCGATACGAGAAGCACGGTCCTTGTCTGATGGTCCTTCGAGTTCTGAGTCATCTTTGGTTTCATAACTTTCTAATCCTTCTTTGGTTGATACAATGATCGTTTCGATGCAATATTCGGCCGACACCACTCATGTTTTTGGGAGTGATTCATCTCTTGATCATGTTGGCTCACATCCTATTCAACCAATGGTTGAGGAAGTGGTCATGCTGAAGAAATATTTGGTTGATCCCACTCTTCTCTTGGAGAGTCACAAGTCTAAGGAAGTAACATTTTGATGCAATATTTGGTCAATCCCAGTCTTCTTTTGGGGGGTGATGCGTATTTCAACCATGTCCTTAGCATTTCTAGTTCCGTACCTTATGAACAAGGGAGAATTCCACTCTCTCTGAGTACACTCCCTCCAAGTCCTAGGATGGTTTCCTTTGATTGGAATGATCTTGTAGATCCTCTTATTTCTTCTTTTGCACCCTCCCAGATAATGAACATTCGTTGATATATTGTAGATGAAGGATCCTATGCAAGTATTATATCCTCCATGGCTTGACAAGTTTTGGGTTCTCCCAAGATTCTGTCAGTGACCAGTGAGTTGTTGGATTTCGACAGAAGTCATGCATGTGAGAAATGGCCTCCCCCATGATATGTTGCTTAGAACAACATCCTTGATTCTTAATTAATATATTTTGAAGACTCCTTAAAAACGAAAAGATTTCCGAGTGAACTTGTCTCTTTCACACACATTAAATGGCTTTGAAAGGATGTCTATTTGGTATAAGTTTAAACCTTTTCCATACCAATGAGACTACTTACGAAGAAGGAATACTCTAGTCACCATTGGCTATAAGACTTATCTTGGGTATTATTTTATACTTTTTCGGGCCTAGGGGGACTAAATCTACGAAAAAAGGACATTCTTTGGAGTTAAGTTGTAATTGAATTCCATCATACTTCTTTCATTATTGAGTCTATTTCTAGTTCTCACTTTCTTGTTATAATCCTATTACCTCAACAATTTGAATCACTAGACAAGAAATGCCTTCCATATATCCTCTACAACTTGACACCTTGTACCCTTCAAGGAAACATCCCCCCGAGTGTCCATGCGCTGCATGAACTTCCTTTCATTGAACATAGGTATGTTCCATTGTTTGGAGATAGATTCTTACTTGCGACACTCGTTTCCTCTCCTGTATCATATCATTTCTTTACCTATGAAAAAAAAAATACGGGTAAGAAAATAATATTATCTTCTAACGACAACAGTCGTGTCACCTTTGAATAGAGCACAAACTTTTGAGTCCTCTGTCATCCAAATTTTGGTTTTAGCATGAGCTTAGGAAGATGAACTCGTTACTTAGAGATTATTCCCCCAAATGGTTATTCTTCCAGTCCCTATGGAGTGTTTTTTGGTGCCTCCTGCATCACGAAGTTTTATCATTAAGTATATGTTTCCTGAGTTATCCATATGTCTCATGATCTTGTTCAAAGGAAGCTTATAATCCTATTTCATCAATTTCTCAGAAATATTGAATTTGCATGTCGGGCATACCCTCAATGTATCTCAGATTCACATGAATTTGTAGTTCTACCATGCACCCTGGTCCTACTTTCATGATGGGAAGGCAAACTTGAACCCAAGAATTGACATCTCCTCATTGGTCGCTGACTTGGGGGTTTCCCTTTTGTTCGATGGAAAGAAATATATTCACACATTGGGATTCTTGCAGTTTGTTAGATTCCATTATCCTTATTGGTGGTTTCTTCTCCTTTGTCAGAATTTTTCCTTATTGGATGCTCTTGAGAGGGCCTCTTTTATGCACTACTTGCATATGGTGCATGCGAGGGACACACATGGTTGTTGGTTCGTGAAATTCCTATTCATCCGAGCTCTTCCTAATCATCAAGATATTTCTTTGTACCTCATGACGAATCATGGGATATTCCCTAATGCTCTCCTTTCAGCTGGTCTCCTTCCATAGACTTCAACTCATCTATTATGGAAATGAGACGTAGAGTCCTATGAGTACTTAGAGTCTTGCAGTCATCAGTGGTAGGTTCTCTCACCATCGAAAGTTAGGAATACATCAATGTCCCATGATCAATGGATTCTTTAAGTGTTCGACATCAACACCATTATTCACACTTGTAGAATGTACCCAGTGCCTTGATACCTACTTTAATTATCGATAGGTTGTCTCGCATTTGTTAGCGATATACCTCAATGAATGATAATCAAACAAAGTGTCATTGTGTTCGACCTCAAATCCTCTATTCACATGATGTAGACTTTCACCTTCAGAGGATAGTCTAGAATATCTCCAACTTACAGTAGCAACATTCCTAATCTGTTGTTGTCTTTCATTGGACTAGTACCTATATGACTTCAGTGATCATGGGAGATCAGATTGTACTCCATTGTATACAAATATCTTCAGATTGATTTTGAGACTAGATTCCACTGTGCCTTGTTCGTGACTATGATAGCCTATGGCATATGTCCTCTTTTTATTTCCTATTCATGGCCATGAACAACTATTTGATATATCTCTGCATGGATCTGTAGTGTGATTCAGATTGGAAGCCATGTGTACAAAGTCATTATGGATTGTAATATTATCATCGGTAACAAATAATTCTAGATGAGTCTCCATTACTAAAATTCTGGGAATCATAATGTATTTTTTCCATCGTAGATACTCCTTTGACCTCACACATTAGGGGGCATCTATTACAACAAAATTTTCCTCACTCCATGCAACTTTCTTGGATGGCCTTTCCATTTCCCTATGCAGACTTGAAGTTCCCTTTTGCACCTTCTAGAGCCAAAAAAACATATTTTTCCTGTTGGCCCTTGACCACGTTTTGGGAGATCCTTGGTCAAGTTTGACCTATTTTGGGACTTAGACAGACTGTCGAAGACAGAGTGCAAGACGAAGCAGATATCATGGGATCTTGGCCCCTTTTTGTGTCCTTTTTGGGATTTGGGATTATGTAACAGGTATGGGAAGTAGGCCCATGGGTTTACCCATGTTTAGGCTTATTTTGTAAAGTATAAATAAGTATATAGGTGACATAAGTAGCTGGGGGCCGATAAGCTAAGTGCTAAGTGCAAGTATGGTTTGTAGATGCTCTGTGCATATTGTGAGAAACTTGTAGAGCTAAGTGCAAGTGGTTGTAACAGACTGTGAAAGGCTTTGTGCTAGACCTAGCTCGAGGAAGGAGGATCTGATGAGGTGCATGCAGATCTCCTGTCCTATGTAGAGTAGGGTTTTTGTAGCTCTGTGCATGTAGATGACTGATTGAAGCTAATAAAGAAGAAGAGTTGGTGGACGTAGCCCCAGGGTGGGGGTGAACCACGTATATGTTGTGTTTCTATGCTTTGTGCGATGTGTTGGTGTATTTATGTG
Organism: Picea engelmannii; assembly: GCA_009831015.1. Lineage (NCBI taxonomy): Eukaryota > Viridiplantae > Streptophyta > Pinopsida > Pinales > Pinaceae > Picea > Picea engelmannii. The sequence goes on from ML784805.1 coordinate 135,661, forward strand.
TTATTTGCTAAGTGCTTGACATAGATGGATAGATAGATTTGTTTATACTTTCTTCTTACGATGAGTCTGGATGCTAGATCTGACATAGGTGAATGTGCTTAGTTCTTGAATCTGCTAGATATGATCCATTTATTTATGCTAAGTGATTAAATACATTAGATCAGGGTGAATGTTGCGATGCTCTGTTTTCTTTGAGGAGTAGATATTGGTTAAATAATGATGAACTAACGGTGCTAAGTGCTCTATCAAGTATTGTAATCATAGATTTGTTTCCAAGATAAGGTTCTAGACTCCCGAGTCCTACAACCACGCCTGCCTCTACCTCAGGTGAGACCTAATCTACTTCGCAGGTGTTTCCAAAAGGGCCATTAGTTAGGGTTTTGTTTGTGCGCTTTTGTAGCGTTGAACCTTGGGTCTACCCCTCTACCAACAAATGGTTTCATTGTCAGGACTTGAAGCTATGATTGCTAGGAACTAAGGAAGAAGAATCTTTGTGCAAATATCCGACCTGAAATTTTGAAAGCTCTGTGCATAGATATGTTTCTCTAGTGTGCAATACTCTACTTAGTTTGACAAGCTCTGCGCTAAGGAAAACACTATTAAATTTGAACTTTTTTGTGACCAAGTAGAGACAATTTTTTGTCGGAATAGAGTCATTTTTGTGACCAAGATGATTTTTTTTTTGTCGGAATTCATTCATCGGTCTAGTGACCACACATGGATCTTCGTCGGTCTATAGAACGAGAAAATAAGCCTATTCACAATAGGGAAAAGTTCAGCTAGCGACGAATGTTAGTCGGCCAAACGACTAATATTAGTCGCAAGAGTGACCAAGACAACCCTGGAAAACTTAGTCAATAAACCACTATGAGTCGCTAGAATGACGAATATCAGTCACTAGAGTGACCAAACCATCAATTAAAAAGGTCAAATGAAGGAGGATCAATTAGTCGCTAGAACGACCAAGTGACCTAGTTTGTGACCAAATGGCAATACAAGTGACTAACACGTTGGTCACTCTAGCGACTAACACATTGGTCTCTCTAGTGACTAACGAGTTGATGTTTGCGACCAATTGAAAATACTAGAGATGGACATGTTAGTCGCTAAAGCAACCAATATTGTTTTTTTTTTTTTTTTAAATTATGCCATTCACACAGGATCTTAACTAAATTTGATAACAGGTATTTAAGTGTGTCCAATCATGATGGTCATGTAATTGTAGGATCTTAACTAAACCTTGATTTCAAAATGGGTTGGATGATATGGTGGAACCCTGTGAAAGGAGAACTTGATCAAACAACGCAATAAATCAAACAAATTGATAATATTGGAGTTGATAGAGTGAATACTATGTTTGAGGAACTCAATGTGTAGGTCTTCCTCATATGTATCTCTATTGTTATTGATCATGTGAACAACTCTCTTGATGTTTCCAAAATAAAATATATGACATGAGGTAGGGCTATGGGAAATTTGGATTGAGGATTGTATAGGAACATGATAAAGGGATGGAGGGGAAGGGCTATGGGAAATTTGGATTGAGGATTGTATAGGAACATGATAAAGGGATGGAGCAAGGTATAACATGAATTACTGATATATATCTTGTGGGAGGGAAACCTGCCTAGGCAAAAGGGTGCACCAGAAGACTCTATGTCAATTGTAGAGGGCTTCAAGAAGCTCATGTCTCCTAATGGAAACGAAACCATATTTTTTTATGATAGAGGAGATGCTAGTAATATTTCTAAAGGTGAGGAATAGAGAAAGGGGCATGCTAAAGAGACTATTCTTAGTTGTTACAAATGAATTGGTGACCATTGGTCTTAGAAATCATATGAACTAAATTTATGGTACATTCATCAATTTTAGAGAAAGGCATGCAAACAAAGAACATTGTTAATTTCGGATCAAATCCCTTCAAATAGGAAAATTGATAAAAGGAACATGTAAATAGGAAAGCGTAAATATTAATACAAAGGCATACAAACAAATAAGATTGTTAACTTTAGATCTAGTCCCTTCAAATAGGAAAATGAAGATGTAGATAGGAAAGTGTAAATAATAATAATAAAATGTTGATAGGAAAGTGCATGGATTGATGATAGAATTTTCTAGCACCCTTGTAAAATCAGGGACATAAACATGCCTTTAGCTAAGCATTCATCTTGGGGTCACAATTATTCTTTAAGGTAATGTTATAAGGCGAGCTAAGGGGATAAAAGTGAAACACTCCTTGTTGGGAAGCATACATTATTGGATATGCACCGAAGTCCACTACCGAAATATTTAATTGTGAATGAATAGGTCTTTTTATGTAGCATACACCAAAGTATGCTACTAGAATATGCCAATAAACCAAATTATGTTGAACACTTTGTCATTTTTTTAATGTGAAATGTGAAGATATGAGTTGTTGGTTGTATTTTAAGTATATGTTGCTTTAATGTAAGAGGAATTGTTTAGTATCTTGACACAATAACAAACATGCTAGTTTATATTTACCTATCTATATATCTATATAGTAGAATATGATATAAAAGTGGAATTGCATTTTCTATTTTTTTTTATGGATTGTTATTATAATTGTTTTTTATGTGATAGGTGTCAATTGATGTTATGCATTGCAGCTTGTTTAAAATTCTTAAGAAGATAAATGGATTTGTAACTCATGTTTATGGAAACTAGCGAGGAATTGTAACAATAGATCCATATGCCTACCCAATTTTGGAGAGAAGACAATTGGAGGTTGCAAAAAACTCATCAACACCTCCATAAATGAGGTACTGAGGAATATAGATTCAAGGTGACAAACACTAACATAGAAGATATGGTAAAGAGAGACACACTCACTACTAGGACACAAGACAATTCCACATAGAGTTGATTCATATATTGAAGGTCTCAGGGTGAACATATCCTAGTGGACAGGGTTGAAGTTCAAGTCCCCCTCCTACTATACCCCATTCCATACTTCAGGTAGTCAGGAGAACCTAACATTGATATTCTAAAGGCAGGAACAAATGCCAGTGTTACATGAGGATATTAGAAGTATGGGAGGTATTGAATGAGTTTAGGTGAACTATAAACAAAAGCAACAACTACAACTTTCTATGTAAAATATGATAAAATATGGTTTACTTTTTAGGGTAATATTTTAGGAGGTAAAGTTAGGGAATATTGTGTATATAGGATGTGTTTGTTGTGAATAAATTTACATAGATAACAATTGTGAAATAGAGGTGGTTTATGAAGTATTATTTTTATCTAAAATTTGGATAGTTTAGAATTTAGTTTTGAGGTGCAAATCTTCAAATTGAGACAATAATATTTTTCCTTTCTTTGATACTAACATTGTTTAGAGAAGCTTATGTGTTTTTTGGATTATGGATGATCACCATTCTTATCTTTGAGATGCCTTGGTTCATGAGGCATTGCCCTCATAAAAAGCATTATCAATATGGACATCATCCTTGAGGTGCAAGTCCTTGAATTGATTTCATAGCATTCTCCCAAATTTACACAAGTCCTTGTGTGATAAATAACATACTTGCAAACAAAAGAGAGGTCGAATTTACATATCAAACACTAGGTATCAACATTTAAGGAGTTTCCAAATTTGGGTCCCTACCATTACGCTTCTAGCTATAGTTATGGTGATTTCTTGCTTTATTCTCTTGGAAATGATGATGAAAACTTAAACTTTGTTGCCTCATATGGTCATTTAGTTATATATATATATATATATA